>JBBPMA010001357.1:0-11431 GCA_038090075.1 Xanthoconium purpureum | reverse complement strand
TACAAGCGGTCATGAGTGGGACAACCTCCATGGTGTGGAGCGTCAGGAGAACGCCAAGGATGGTCTTGGACCGATTAAAGACGGTCCATGCACAAAGGGTCATTGCCACTGCAACCACCACGGTCATCAAACCACCTCGCACGTTGAGGCAAACACACAATCTGCGGCACAAATGAAAGTGAACAGCACCATGGCATTCACCGGATTTATAAAATATTTCGCCTTTGAAACGTCCCTCATGAATAGAGGGAACCTTGGCAGCACTAAATGAACGTGCTCACAACTGTATAAAGTATGTCAATCGTTTGAATCTCTCAGTGACAGGCGGAGAGTGAACATGTACATCTATGTTGACGTTATTCAAGAACCCGTGTATTTCATTAACAAACAATGAAAGTGATCACCTCTACAGGGCCAGGTAAGAAGGAACTTCCCTCTGACATTGAACTGGGTCAGACCAGCGAGCCGTACTACGTTTCGAGTATCGGACGTACCGACGGCAGTAAGTCTGATGGACCGATCTGCGGGGTTAGTCCTCAACGTGTGATCGAATGGGGATTGACATACATGGCAGCGTACAGACCGATATAACGAATCTGTAACGGCAGTTAGCTCAGTGCACTGCCATGATAAGGCTCTAGGCACCCACAAGGACGAACAAGGTGGATATCCTAGCCCAAGGTCTGTTCTGCAGTCACGTCAGATATCTTCCCTAGAAAGCGTCCGAGCCCGCTGACCCAAATATACTCGATCTACAGACGTCAAGGCGCCAGTCATACAAGTGAATATGTGAAATACCTCGTCTGGAATGGTAAGGACTAATGACGTCGAAGTGAGTTGAAGCACGTCGTGGTCGTGGATGTGTGTTACTCACGATAATCATATCCGACGGCAGTAAGGGTAACGACTGGCAAAGCGGTGAGATCCCACAGCAGATGAGCCAGTGTCACTGGATGTACGTGTCACGTAGTTATTGTCCACGATGCTTGATACCGATGACTGCAGTGAATTCGAGTCGGACGACATGATCTACAGGTAAGAAATCGCCCCCTCACGGAAGCTGAAACGCAGGAGAAAAACAGCGGATGCGGTGTCTCACAGACGCACGAAGGGCTTTTGAAGAGGGCACGCCACTAAGCGGAGGACGTGGCAACAAACTCGTTTTGTTCTTGGTCGGATGATATGGTGGCACGTTGACACACCGTGGGCTCCAACCATCAGCAAAATGTGATGGCCCTTAGTCCACTTGATGTCACTTATATCAGTCTCGCAATTAGCATAAGTGTGTACTTAGTATGTAGTAAGTACAACGGAGAGGCCTAGACTACAAATACAAGCGAGTGAGCCGCGGGGAACCCTATATGCGTGTGAAAGGGAGGGGGGAGGGAGAAAGAAAGGACGTGGAGTAGAAAGGATGTACATAGAGTAAAAGAGAAATTTGATTTGACATAGCGGCGAGGAAATTAAAGCAAGTGAGCAAACGGCGGGTCATGCACGGAATGTCCTTGAAACAGGACAGCTTGTAGAAGTGTGGGGTGCCGACGAATGTAGCACTCGAAAGCGGCCGAGTTCCACTGTCCAATGACTTGTATTTGTGACGAAGGGATGCCTGCAGCTGCGAGAGATGTTGCATCGCCAGCGCGCACGGAATGACCGCCGATCGCGTGTGGAAAAAAAGAGTGAAGTACAGAAACCAGCCCTGTTATAGAGCCGAACCGTCAGCTTTTGGCCATAGCACGGGTAGAATCGGAAGGGATGCACCGACCAATAACGGACCTAGCGTACACTGTAACAATAAGGCAGACATAAAAAAGGACAAACGAGCCATAAACAAAGCTAAAGGCAGCACGCGCCGGTTTCGACGCGGTCCGATGACGCTCGGGGTTGCGCCCGAGCTTGCTCCACCAATTCCAACACGGATCATAAAAAGGCTGCCCTCAGCGTTTCTTGAGGGGGTTGAAAGGCTCGGATTGAGAGCTGAGGCTTTTTCGAAATAGCCTCGCCATTGCGAAAACGTGAAAGTAGATCTGCAATCACATTCTGCACACCGGGCACATGGGAAACATGAAAATTGATGTCCTTCTCAAGTACCGCATCCACGACTGCCATCAACATCCAGTTGAGGGGGGGACGCGCCACGAAAGAGTTGAACATCTGAACGACATCGGTGTTGTCAGAGAAGACGGTGATCTGACCTCCGACCGGCATGTCATCAATGGTGTGGAGAAGAGCTGCGCAAACGCAAAGCGCCTCCAGATAAAAGATTGATCCATGGTGCTGTTGAAAAAGGTCTGCCGCATGAGCTTGAAACCCTTGGAGGGACGAAGGAAGCCAGAAACCTAAACCCCGTGGAGAGGCGTCACAGTACACCTGAACAGCTGAAGGCGGAAGCATTCGATAAGACCGGGACTTCGACTTGAGGTATACTCCATCAGATTCAGTCAGATGCTTTACGACCCAGTTCAACTCCCGCTCAATGTCCTGGTTGACCTGAATGCGCGCATGCTGATGGAGCTTTCCGGCCATTTTCGCGTGGAGGGAGCAAACCCCTGGGCGGAGCAAAGGGAATATGTTGAGAGCCCAGTTAAGGCGACCCGCGATGTGCTGAAAGTCCCTTAAAGAATGTCTTGTTCTGTGTAATCCAAAGGATTGCAAAGCCTCGACAAGCTGGGATTTGGAGTCGGGTGTCATAGAGACCAGCATGCGATTTGGATCCACCTCACGGCCGAGGATAGGCAGAACATCTCCATAAACCTGTTTTCTCTCCTCGTGAGGGATGCCGAGATCGTCCCAGAGCTGGAGAAGGCGAACGAGGTTGGAGGGAAGGGATTTAGAGTAGCGGCCATAGTAGAGGAGTTCGCCACGACGTTGCACAGAGAACGAGTCGTCGACATAGATATAAAGGAAATCAATGCGAAGTTTGACGACTGCGATCCAAATGACAAGCGACATAAACGCGTGAAAGATGCGCTGTGAAGCACGTCCGCCGAAAACATTGCGACGGTCGACGTGCCTGTCAGAGTCGATAGTCACAATCTGTTTGATCTGCCAGAGCGGATGCATGGGCATTTGTCTATATGCTTCAGAGACGTCGGCCTTCCATAAAATCAGATCAACCCCTGGTTCCTCTCTTCGCATCAGATCCAGAGCCTCCTCCAAATCCTGGAGATTATCCAACGTAACACCTGCGACATCCTCTCTCCTTATCATATTGTTCAGAGCGTATTTCCCAGCGCTATGATCCGTTACAAGTCGAAATTTGTTCGAGCCCGGTTTTGGAACAGCATGGATTGGCATGCTGTACATGCCTGGCATCAAATCCGGTCCGAATGGTTTTGAGTACCTTCCCTTTTCGATCTCCTTCCGAACCTGTTCCCGAAGGAAATTTGCCTCAGATTTGGTCTTGGGTATTCGTTTGGAGTTATCCCACGTGGAAGGCCATTCACGAAAATGCGTATCAGCGAAAGGCCAGAATCCTTTGCGGAGACCCTGACAGACGGAACGAACAAATGGTCGGTTGGGATGATCGGCAAGGAGAGATTGGAAATGGTCGACATTGATAGGTGTGGAGACTTGAAAGAGATCAGGGCGCGAGCGGATGGTAGCGAGCGCATCACGATTTTGGAACTCTGAGGGAGGAGGAGATGGGAGCGGGTCAGCAGACTCAGTCCACCGGGCAGTTCTACTCTGGACTGCAGCCTTTGAGTCCCAAGTAAACTGACGCCGTTGCCTATACTGGGGCCTTTCACTGAGCCGTTGGTTGAGTCTTCGGTTTTGGACAGTCGGACCCCCCGCACCCACGATGGTCGTAGACATGCTCCCTCTAGCTCAACGAAGAGAGTCGAAATAAAAGGGATTAGGTCCAATCACACGGAGGAAAGGAGAGCCCACCTGGCGAGACGAAGAGAGGGTTGAGGGGAAGGAAGGCAAGAGGCGTGCCACCACGTGTATCTACCAATCGTGCCAGCATCAGTAATCACTGCGGGAACAAGGAAGACACCGTCAGCTGGAGTTTCCGAACATCCGAACATCCGAGCATGTCCGAACGTCCGAGCGTGAACGCACCTTTGACACAAACAGTCAGCCGCCACCCGTCACCGACGCGCCAGCCGCCCGCTCTCACCGACACAAGGCGGAGGCGTTGTCGTCCTAGCGGCTAACCCGCGCCATGCGTTCGTTCGGGCGTGACGCGTGACCAATGTGTTTGGGTCACGCTCGGACGTTCGGACATGGTCGGGTGTTCAGGTGTTCGGAAACTCCATTTCGTGGACATTTTGCCTTCCAGAACCCAGAACCCAGAACCTCGGTCCTCCACCCTCACACCCACACCGCTGCACAACCCATACCAGCAGCAACAAATGATCACGTTGGCGCAACTTACAACCATTTGATGGCCCGCAGGAACACACGTCCACCGTCGCAATTTGGGTGTACATCGTACCATGCCCTGGAAGACGACGCGGATGCAGGCGACATGCCACTCCTATAGAGAGAGAGTCCCTGCCCACGCACCATGATCCCAGGCGGACACCAAGACGTCCCTGACGCCGACGACGCTCATCCTGAAACCAATATACGCCGAATACCGCAACGCGTCCCACGACGTTACAAGACGCTCAAAAAGGTCGAGTTGTTCCACGGCAACTTTGTCCTGGACTCTGCTGTACCCTCCAAGCTATTCGACATGTGTGCGTTGCGCGAGTTTACGTACATGCGGTACTCGGCTGCGACGTGCGATCCCAACGACTTCAAAGATGCTGGGTTTACGCTGAGACAAGTCCAGTATGACCCTCCGCGACGCACGGAACTGTTCATCGTCGTGACGATGCACAACGAAGTCGAGGAATTGTTTTGCCGATCCATGCATGGGGTCACCAAGAACATTGCTCATCTATGTAAGCGGGACCGGAGTAAGACGGGGCAAGGACGGGTGGGAGAAGGTCGTTGCATCGTTAGCGATGGGTGTTCAAAGATCAGCTCCCGGATGTTGAGTGTCATCGCCATGATGGGTGCATATCAAGGGATAGCCAAGGCATGCGCATTAAATAATCGAAAGGAGGCCACTAATGAGTCAAAAGAACATTGTAAAGGGAGAACCTGTGACAGCTCACATCTACAAATATACCACTCAGAGTGAGTGCACTTGCGTGCTACGCGTTGCACTTCCTGACGCAACCACAGCGAACAAAGCGAGCAGGTGTTCCTATAAGTTACGTGGTCAAACGAGACCGAACGACAGAGTGAATATATGTGAAAGGAGCCACTGGCAAGAATCCGGCGCATAACTCACTCAAATTGTACCCTACATCGTACCTAGAGACGATGTGCCCACTCGTCTTCAGGTCCAGGCTTGTAGTCCACCCCCTAGACGAGCGAGATCCGCTCCCTCAACTTGTTCCAGGGATTACTTGGAAGAGTCGGTCTTTGCTTGAAACTCAAAGGGATCATCCGGATGGTGCGGATTTTCTCCTTGGATGCTTGATCACCGACACCTACAGCCTACAGGTCACCACAATACGTAAATACCCTATGAAAATACCCTATGCGGCGGAAGCAAACTTGGTCAAGTCTGCAAGGAAGAGCAACTTCCCCAGCACTGCCGAGTCCGTGATTCGTGGACGTACTGAATCACTTAGAAGCCCCCACTACCAATCTTGCTCATTTGTATTTCTTCGCCCCGCTCCAATCCATCCTCCTCGCTCGGCCCCATGCCGCCGAATACGAGCGTCGCTTCACGAACGTTGCGCCCGTACCCCATCGTTAAACCAAACTCACTGTCTATATCGCGAATTCCATACCGACCTCGAAGCTTGCGCGCGTATAATGCCCGCACGTTTAGGATGAGGCGCGGGGTAAGCGTTAACAAGGGCACATATTCTAAGCATGTCAGCAGTGACCACCATCCTGTAGAGATCTTGCCCGTGAAGCTCAACACGTCGAGGAGTGCAAAAAGGAGGATGCTGCACCAAGAAATCGGACTTGAGTGCGGTCCGCAACAAAAGGTGGAGATGCGGACGTACGCGAGGAAGTAGAGCATACCTTCTCTGACGAAAAGTTCCATATAACAGCCGGGCTGCCACTGTTTCGTCACTTTGTACATTTCGAACGAGTCCCAGATGAATTTGATCGCCACGAGGAGACACATCACTGCAGCAAGGGCTACCTGAAGACCGGCGTACACCTCAATCCACGTGGGTGA
The DNA here is from genome assembly GCA_038090075.1 of Xanthoconium purpureum. Lineage (NCBI taxonomy): Eukaryota > Fungi > Basidiomycota > Agaricomycetes > Boletales > Boletaceae > Xanthoconium > Xanthoconium purpureum. The sequence continues at coordinate 5,232 of JBBPMA010001357.1, read as the reverse complement.
AGCCTCTTCCATTGTACAGTATGTCCAGTCCAGCACTCGGACGGTATACACTAGAGGAGTGGCAGATACCTCCGTTAGAGCAATATGCATCGGGCAGAAGGCAGGCAAGTTGCATACCTGTATGGCTGATGCTGAGAGTAACACAAGAGATCATGAGCGAGACGATCTCCACGATGTAAATCGTGAGGAGGATGCCAAGGATGATCTTTGATTGGTTATAGATTGCCCAAACACGGAGAATCATTGCCACTGCAACAGTAGTTATCGATTACCTCGCTTATTGAAGCTAAGACAAACGACACACAATCTGCGGCACCGACGAAAAGAAATATCGCCCAACCGCTGAATATAACGACTATTTCGCCTTTGGGACACCCTTAAACTGGAGAACCCGGGTAAGATTGAACGAACGTGCTTACATCTGTTTCGGAGGGTACCAGTCATTTGGATCAATCGGTGACAAAAGAGTGGACACACACGCCTAGGAGTTATTTAAGCACGTGCGCATTTCATCAGCAATATAAGGTATCACCTTTAAAGGGCCAGGTAGTAAGGAAGTCCCCACTGTTATTCAACTAGGTCAGATGAGCAAATTGCATATCTTGAGTCTTGGACATACGAATCGTAGCACTCGTTCTGATCGAGTAATTTGGGGGGTTAGGTTCCGACGTGCGATCGAATAAGCGCGGACATACGTGGCAACGCACAGACCGCAATAACGAACCTGTAATGACAGTTAACAAGTTAATGCACTGTCCGGAGCGGCCCGTATAGGGCACTCACAAGAAAGAACAAGGTGGATACCCGAGTCCAAGGTTTGCTCTGCAATTATGTCAGAGAGACACGAGAGTTTGTCCGTGTCCGCTAACCCAAATGTACTCGACCTACAAATGTCGAGTGGTCAGTCGTTGAGATCTTCGAATGCAAGAAAAGTGATACCTCGTCTGAAAAGGTAAGGACTAACAACGTCAAAGTGAGCTTAAGAAGCACATCATGATAGCGGACGTGTTTCGTTCACCGTAATCATATCCGATAGCAGTAAGAGTCACGACTGGCAGAGGGGTGAGATGGCCCAATGTAGATAGACATTGGACGTACGCGCCACGCAGTTATTATCCACGATGCTTGACGCTTCTGACCACAACTCCGAGTCGGACGACATGGCCTTGAAATAAGAGTATGCACTCCTAGTTAGAGACTGGAACGTAGAAGAAATGAGAGACCCGCGGGGCTTTTGAAGTGGGCATACCAATCGGCAATATTTAAGAGGCGTCGCAACGAATCCGTTCTCGAGGTGTTCCATGGTATGAGTTTCACATTGGCACACGAGATGTTTCGTGTTGAAAGGTACGGATCGTGGAGCAACCACTGCGTGACGAGCCCAGCACAAAGTCATTGTTACCCCGTCCGTCGAAGTTCGATTGCCATGGGATCCTTTGTGATGGTTGAGGCCTGAGAGGCCCACGTTGGGAAACTTCCTCGTATATCTGAACCGCACCTCGGGCTGCTAGCACGAAAACTGAGGCTCATTAGCTCGTGACGGTATGAGTTTCATGTTGGCACACCGTCACAAGCGTTTCGTGTTAAAAGGGACCAACATGTGATAGTAAGGCACAAACCTTAGTGTCAATCACTTACGTGTAGATTCCGCACTATCACAGGTGCACTGCGAGGCTTGCCAGTGGGGACAGTAATTTACATGAGACTCCTTCCAAGGATCGTATATCGAAACAAAAAGCTCAGGAATTCCAACTTCGAGAATAAACATGGGGATCGAGCAAAGCACAAACCAGGAGAACGATGGCACTGCCACAATACAGCGGCCCGGATACCGCATCACCTACGCTATCCAATGTACCCATTTTCTGGATCATCGGCCCCTCTCACGAACTCGACAAATCACATCCGAGTCCACATCCTCTAATATTGACATCAACCCGAAGCGAGAGAGTAAGCGGACAGAAGAAGGGAACCGCACATTTCACCATAGTACCTTCCTTTTGTAGAGTCCGGTCCCTGGAGATCCGCTTCGTCAACTTCTCCAGCCTAAGAGCTTGCGAGGTGGCTGTCGGAAAAATCGCTATTTACGACATGCTGCGAAATAGTATATGCCATGGCCCCGGCCACCACTACATTTATATAGATACTTTACGGCTGTCTGTCCCACAGTGGTAAAATCGCTCTACCTCTGCATTGAAGTTCGGGACCCAGTAATCCCCATCTCCATCTCCCCCATCTGTATCTCTTCGCCATGACCCAGTTCATCCTCCTCGCTCTGAGTCAACCCCACACCCGCAAATACGACTGCGGTTTCACGAACACTGGGCCCATATCCCGAAGTAAAACCAAATTCGGTATCTATATCGCGAGTTCCATATCGACCTCGAAGTTGGCTCGCGTGCAATGCCCGGACGCTCAGGATGAAACGCGGTGTAAGCGCAAACACGGGAATGTGTTGGATGGCCGTCAGTAGTATCCACCATCCTGCGGTGGGGAGCTTCTGCCAAAGGTACAGGATGTCAATAAGTGCAAAAAGGAGGATGCTATACCGCAGGAAATCGAGCGTGAGTGCAGTTGCAGTAAACGATGAGATGTAGGCGTACGCGAGGAAGTAGAGCATGCCCTCTCTAACGAAAAGTTTCATATAAAGGCTGGCTTGCCACTGCTTCGTTACTCTGTACGTTTGAAACGAGTCCCACACGAATTTGGTAGCCACGAGAAGACACATCATCGCCGCGAGCGCAACCTGAAGAGTGTCGTATACCTCAACCCAAGTGGGTGAATCACGTTCCGGCACACAAAATGAAAAGTCGAGTACTTGAAAAACAACCGCTATGGGATGCGTGCGGGACAGCAAATACCCCCGTTAGAAATGTTCACTGAGTTAAATCCAGGGATGCCACACACCTGTGATCTTGGCGACGGCGGTAACACAAGAAATCATGAGAAAGACGACCTCCGGGACGTAGATCATGAGGAGGATGCCAAGGATGACCCTTGACCGACCAAAAATCGCCCATACACGGAAAATCATCGCTACTGCAGTCATGATCATCGAATCGCTTCGCTCATGGAAGCAAGAAACTCAGACGCACAATCGGCAGCAACAATGAAAAGAAGTATCGCCCATTCGTCGAAAATAACGAGTATGTAGCCTTTTAGCGTCTCTGAATAGAGCGAACCCAAACAGCATTGGATGAATGTGCTTACAACTGTTTACAGGATATCAATTACTTGGACCTGCGAGTGACAAGAAAGGGGTGAACACATACGTCTAGGGGTTATTTAAGCACGCGCGTATTTCATGGACAACGTAGAATATCACCTTTTCAGGGCCAGGTAGGAAGGAACTCCCAACTGTTATTGAACCGGGTAAGATGAGTGAACCGTACATTTCGAGGCCAAGACGTACTAATGGCACTGACTCTAATTGACCGATCGAGTTAGCGTTAGACGTATGGCCAAATAAGCATTGACATACATGGCAGCATACAGACCGAAATAACGGACCTGTAATGACAGTTGGCCCAGCTTATTGTCCTGAAAGGAGCACCAAGAACTCACGAGAACGAACAAGGTGGACACTCGAGTCCAAGGTTTGCTCTGCAATCGCGTCAGAGATACACGACCTGCAGAAAAAGTGACCGAGTCCGCTAACCCAGATATATTCGATCTATAAAGTATCGAGTCGCCAGTCAGTGACCCCCAAGTACAAGTGGATATGTGGGATACCTCGTCTGGAATGGTCAGGACTAACAATGCCGAAGTGAGTTGAAGAAGCACGTCACGAGAGCGGGGGTGTTGCTCACGGTAATCATATCCGACCGCAGCAATAATCATAACTGGCAAAGACCTGGATTCAGCAGACAACTGATGAATCAGGCTTTGCACGTACGCGTCACGTAGTTGTTCTCCACGATGCTTGTCACTAGTTCCGAGTCGGAAGACATGGTCTCGAAGTAAGAGTATACGCTCCTGACAGAAACTGGAACACACAAGAGACGACAGCGGCAGAGAGCGGAATAAGTATCTCACTGACCCTAAGAGCTTCGGAAAGAGGGCATGCTGATGACCCAATCGTCTTCATCCATGCCCTTGACAACACGAAACGTCTCGTGCTGTCAAGGAGGCACAACGAATCTAGCGCGAGCCGATGTCATGATCGGATGAGGTACAGGAGACGTCGAACGTCAATCACTAACCCATAAATCCGACAAGACCGGCCCTGGCCGGGCCTTAGCTGCTAGCCCGTTTCAAGTTGGCTGCTACGTAGCAGTCAGGGAGTGTAAATCCATTCTTGTGTGGGGACCACATATTAGTGTCGATTACCACTGCAGTGGAGTCCGACTGATTTCCGACGCATGCTTCCGAACTCAGGCAGTTTTTCATAATATCCTTGATGAACGGAGGACTCACCAGAACCCCTGAAGTTCGAATTTCACATTACATACAAGGAACGGAACTCATTGTTTTGCCAGTGGTCGCGTGCCATGGGCTTTCCCAATATTAAGGAACCAAAGCTAACGTAAAACCGGCAGTAGCCCGCGCTCCTAGATAATCTTGAGAAGTAACTTACGAAGTTTATGCATTACACGACGTGTCTCGCCACAGTATTGTCACGCAGCCCAAGGCAGATGAGTCATGAAGGGAAGAAAAAAGGACGTTTCATGCCAGCTGTAGCAATACAAATGTCGAGCCTTGGCGGCCCGGGCCGCCTGAGCACCTATCGACGACGCCACTGCGCATGTCAGGCCCAATCGAATCAATCAACGTATGCCTGAGCTGGTCTCAGGGTCCGTTTGGACCGCAACATGACCTATTCTCACCACTGACTCAGGGATCTGAAGGACACTGTGGACGAGTCCACGTCAAAGCTTCACGCTATCATACACGGGAGTTTGGGTCATTCTACCCACCTACCACGTAACACGTCCTCACAAATGTGGACCCTCCGCAGCATCCCCGTCCTGCGCCTGTTCAATCTCATTGATAAACGCCTTGGGATTCGGCTCGCGTCCCAAAAAGTCCTACCATACAAGACGATCGACGGTCAGAGTCAATGCAGCGGCGGCACCAGCCAGACCCACCTTGAGCGAATCCATGTCGTCCCGGCTCCCACCTACGAGCAAAATCCTGTCGCGGTACCGTTTTCCAAGTGCGGGATCGAGTGGCGCCTTCTTGAACACCGTGGCGTACATGTCTTGTGCGAACACGAGCGAATAGGTGTACCTA
>JBBPMA010001356.1:0-11436 GCA_038090075.1 Xanthoconium purpureum | reverse complement strand
CACCATACAACTTGCTTACAGTGAGTACTTCAGACAAAGAAAGGGCAAAAACTCACCAAAAGCCCTAGATACTGACCATACCTCAACCACTAAGGTGCAAAACCAACTGGTACCATCCTAGAATGGACCAGTTACTGGAAAATAACACCCGAGGGACAAGCGTATGGCTCAATAAACAGAATAGCATCAAATTTTTGGAGTACATATACCCAGATTGGCTCATACTCCCGGAAGACAAGACGCTGGAGGGTCTATTAGACGATTTGGTGTCCCAAGGACACTATAAGCACTTGAGCAATTGCAAGAAGTCAGGCTGGACTGGTTATACCAAGGTCATGGAAAGCAACCACAGGAATTGTGAGGCCAAGCTTGCAACATTCTTCAATGGTGTGTGTGCTGCTGTGTACAAGGCATGTGGTATATCTTGTTTGTGAGTTTTCTGTTTCTCACTCCCAATGCTTTGTCAATTCACGCCACCCATAGTGAATGGGATGCTCAGTCTGCAACTAAACCATTGGATGGAGCATATGTGGTGAGAAAACCCGACATCACTTGCTACTTCCACACACTTGAAGGCGTCAGCAACTGGAACTGGGAACACATTGTAACATTCTGTAAAGTGAAGAACCGAACCAACTCCAAGAGAGAAAAAGAATCATTCCTGGAGATTGCTGGAAAGGCCTCGTGTCTTCTGGGTGTGCAAGATGGCCAGCACTCCATCTCATGCATTCGCTTTCTCAGATCTTCCATCTACCTGACGATATTCCATCGTAGCAGGCCAATTTTGACCTGTCCTTTTGACATCAATTCTTCACTGTTGCATTTCCTGCATATCCTTATTGGCATTTTGCTTTCAGATTACTCGCTTACTGGCTTTGATACCTCAATCAAGTGGCAGAGAATTGACCAGACTCTGAACTTGGAGATGGAGGATAGTGATTCGGAGCACTGTGATGAAGCTCAGCCAGATTCCGAGGACTCTTGGTTGCTGGAGTCCGAGTCAACAGATGGCCAGTTTTCCTGATCACTGGAGTCCGAGTCAACTGATGGCCAGTTTTCCCGATCACTGGAGTCCAAGTCAACTGATGGCCAGTTTTCCTGGTCACTGGAGTCCAGATTGGCTGATGACCAAGTACCTCAGTCAGATGGCGATGACACACTGCAGCTGAAGCTTGTATCAGGGGGAACCCATTCTTCAGGTGACCCACACCAGAAAGAGAAGAGCATCAAATGGTTGGAAATCACTGACATGTGCAGCAAGCATTGCAAGATCTGGCTCAAGAGTGTTCTTGCTATATCCAACAGCTTGATTGGCCAAGAAACGACAGTCTGGGAGGGTGAAATGGATACCAAGGACAGAGACATACAGGATGTGGTTGTCAAAGATTCATGGATTGATCCCCTTCGGAAGTACACCTTACACATCCTAGAGAAGTATGGAGTCGAAGGCGTCCCTACGTTGGTGAGTGAGGAACAAGTCAAGACTCAGCTCTGGACTCCTGATTCCCAGCAGCCAGTTGTCAATTCATCCATGCACTTCCTCCTTTCTGTCCTCCCTCCCAACTCCCCCTTGCACCTACAAATCTTATCGTGTCTTGTCAGTCATCCTGCTGGTCATCTCATACTTGAATTCGCATCCCTCAGAGAACTCCTGGTCACATTTTTGGATTACATTGTTAGTGAGCAGACATTTATTTAAGATCCCCCTAGTTCAAATATCTAATCAAATTATAGTCCACAAGCATGCATTATAGTCCACAAGCATGCATTAGAGGACGCCAGCATCCTGCATTGCAATGTCAGCCCCACTAATCTGTTTCTTGCATGTGCAAAAGGCTGAACAGACCACAGTGTACACATGAATGAACTCCTTGATGAAATTCAGGAGTGCTTGTGCCAGAGAATATGCAACCTTTCACAATGGAGAGTGCTTGGGGACTGGGGTTATGCAAATGCTGAGGCACATTCTCCTGCTTCAACTCCTTCCAAACCATCTCCCTTGCCAAGATTCAAGGCTCCCATCCTGATGGCCCTCCCACATCACTGGTTGATGCTGAATCCCCAACAGAGTATGACAACCGCGTTCTTGTCTGGAAGGTTGGCTCTGATGATGCACTGACCCTGCTGTCTGTTTCAAAGCTTATAAATGAGCATGACATCATGCTACTGACGGGTGCTGATGATCCAAACAAGGACCCTCGCCAAACGATCGACCTATGCCCACTATATTGCATGGTAAGTCTATTGTTCCACCAAGTACATTGAACTGACATTTACATCAGGGAACATGGTCCTGGATGTCTGCACAACTCGTGATGGCAGGTCCTGGACAGCCGGTGATACACAATGCCCTTCATGACCTCGAATCATTCTTCTATGTACTCGTTGGAATATGTGTCCTCTATGACGGACCCTTTAAGCAGAAATTGGAGGACAAACTCACAGAATGCTACGACAAAATTTTCAATATCTTCAAACCAAGCATTCTCAAAATGATCATGATCCAGTCCAACCTGACATGGAATCCATTTGTTGTGAAGTATATACATCCGTATTTTAAACCACTCATCCCACTCCTGACAAAGCTTTGATTGGAAATTATACTGCCTCTGGCCACCAACAATCATGGAGAAATCATTTGCAAGAGTTCACCCAATCACAACACGCTCATCAAACACATTATTACCACTCTCTTGGAACTCTGGCTGGAAGATTGGGCTGATATGTCGCTCTTAGTGAAGAATGACAATGCCTCTCGCAGGGCTCCATCGGAGGCCATCACTACATGATCAGAACCAGGACCACCAGCAGTCATGTTGCTTCTTGCTCCCCCCACAGTGCCAAAGAACCTCCTGCCTGGATGCGGCACTATTCAGAGCAACTCAGGTCTATACCAGCCTGCCAACAGGAGTCTCAGATGAGCCTGAGACAGTGACTCTGACAATTTCCTACCTTCCAGCCCATTGAAGTGTACCCAATTGCTAGTAGAACCAAACCAGTCTTTCCATTCTGATTCTCGCCACCCTCCACGCCACATGGTCTGCAGCACAAGCATGTTACCCGGATGGATTTCCACAAGACAACAACAATTTGTCTTTGGTGGAAAGCCATTCAGTCAATGAGATTGATTGATTGATCACTTCTGCCCCCCCCTCCCCCTTGTGCCATTCAAGCGCCACCTTTATCTGGACTGTTGGTATTCAAGTTGTCCTCCCAATTATGTCTTTCTATGGCATATATTGTCCTTACGTCGGATGTACTCAATTGTGTGTATGGACTGTTGATACTCAAGCTGTCTTCCCAATTATGTTTCTCTATGGCATGTTGTTCTTATGTCTGATGTACTCGATTGTATGTACAAATACTTACTGGTGGGTTGTCTGGTTATGAATGCCACATTGCATGTGCTGCCTTAGGTGCAGGGACTCACCCGACTCATCTTCTAATATAAGAGCCTGCGTTGGACCCAGAATTCTTCAGATTGCCTGCCCTCATGCCTCCCAAAAGGAAAATCATTAAGAATTCCCAGGCTACAGCCAATGGTGTTCTGACCAAATGGCTTAGACCCAAGGAATTTTTCAACAATGAACTTCCTGGTGAGTTTGAATACTTGCAATCCTTCAGACTACTGATGGGCCTTTACATTCATTACCAAACTCTGTGATGCAGAAACAACAACTGAGACCCAGTAGACTCAACCAAGACGTTCGTCATGGGCTGGAAGAGGTAGCAGAGGATCTATTCAGTGGCTGCAGCATCTTGAAGACATTCGGTCTGCAAGACCCTCACAACAGTCTACTTGAAGTCTCAATATAGCAATGCAAGGGCAGAAAATTAATGCGATGGCCCCCTCTCATAACCCTGATTTGGCATATGACAACAAGGAGAGTTAGGTCCCTCTGTGGGCAGAATCCCCCAATCCACCGACTCAAGTTCAACCAGCTTTTACCCCATTGCAGTCCAGTCAGTTCAGGTTCAGACTGCCTTCCCAGACCACCAAACCATCCAGAGGTGGTGAGATAAGATCCAGCAGATTGCCCCTGGAGCATGCTGTCCGGTCGTGAGTGTTTCATTTTACTGTCCCCATTAATTAATCGCTGTGTTGTGATAGGCCCTTGGTGGTTTCATCCCACTCTTCTTGTCCTCCTTCTTATACCTCTTTCCTGTCGTCTTTGGTCCTATCGCATGCTAGCACTGAGTTCACTGTGCCAACCTCCCATGCTCCATCTGAATGCAGGTCAAGTTTTGACTATGGAATGGCATGCAATGATATGGGTTCAGACCTCTCCCAGCCTAAGCAACAGTTGCAACTTGTGCTCACAGCTGTAGCAGCCCAGCCTCCGGATGCATCGGTGTCTTGTGTACATCATTCCTCAGAGCTGCTTCGGACATCATCAGTCACTCCTGGGCCTAGTGTTCAAGACCAGATGTTAACTGCTGTGATGCCTTCCCTGCACCTTGCTGGAGTGCACCAAACTTGATCATTCTATCAGCTTCCTTCATCTCTACCTCCGGCGCACACCATTATGATTTCATATGCATACTCAGATACTGGAGGTGGGGCAGAATCTTGGTGACCGTGACCCCAGTCATGTTGGATCTCCTGTGATTGATGAGCTGTCACCAGATGAAGACAAACACTTCGCAGAGTCTATCATTCATGACAAACATAAGTGCTTGTGCCTTTCTGCAAGCACTTGCTCACTGTCTGTGCTAAACCCTAGGCATTCCTGATGATCCAGCTATGAGTAAGCAAAATACAAAAATCAGTTTCACCTTCTGGCTAAAACTCACTAAGGTACTGTCACAATAATGCATGGTAGCACGATTCCTGGTTTTGAGCTGCCTTAGGGTAAGTAAGCAAATGCTCGCAATACCTTATTAATGTTACAGATTTCGTGCCCTTCAACAAGATCCCATCTTTTTCCCTTGTTCCTTGGGATGACCTCTCCCTCCTGCTCAACAGTTTCCTCGTCCCCTACTCAGCACCACTCGACTCCTGGACTCCCAAGTCCTGTTCTGGATCCTCCCTTTAGATTCCTTGCACAATTAGGCTTCTATCCACTGTGCATAGATCTTGCTATTCTGTCAGCACTCCGCCTTCCGGATACATCTCAGTCTCTTTCCATATCCGTCTCTCTAGTACATTCCCTTTCTGCTCTTCTAATTCCGTAGTTCCTTTGTGACATGGAGCCCCATATCCCTTCTGGGACAGATCTCTTCCAGTCTCCCATATGACTCCCTTTCTGCTCTCCTTGCAGCTCTCCGCTTCTCCTTTTAGACATGGAACCCCTATGGGCTCCCGCTTTTCCACTTATGCCACTATCCTGTCTTGGTCTGTGTGCTTCCCCTAAAGGTATATAAACCCCCCATGTATGCTGAGACTTCTCAGCTAGTTCTATACATTCGCATTGTAATCTAGTCCATTCCAAGGTTTCCTCTTGGATTCCTTGAGACCCCTTCTCGCCTCACAGTTGAGGGAGTACTTGCATTCACACCGAGTCCATGTGCTTCGCCCAATCGATGACCTACTCTTAGGTCCATCAAGTATTGCTTCAAGCTTTACTCTTGTCCAGGAAGGCCACAACAATAAGCCCTTGCCTGCTAGGCTACACCAATAAGACCTATTGGCTGCTTTACCAAGCCTCACTGGATGATAGCCCCAGGAGCACAAGTGGAACCCTAGAAAGCAATGCTCAACGTAACAATTAACCAGCTAACAGGAGATGTGGAAGATGTTGCTGTTTAGCACCGCCAATGCCACAGTCCATTGCATCTGCATGACACCACCCAACTTATGGCCACCTGAAACAAGCAGACATCAGATGGTCTTCACAGTATTGGCCACACACCCTCCACAACAGACAGTCTAGACGAAATAGAGACCCCCATCTCAGTGGACTTTCGTACTCACAGTAAGTAAACAGTTGCTCACTATACCTTACTAATCAGAGCACAGGAGATGCAGAAGACGCCGCTCAGCACTACCAGCACAACTGCCCACCGCATCTTCCCGATGATGCACAATCCACGGATGTAGAAGACATTGTTGCTCAGCACTGCCAGCGCAACTGTCCACCGTGTCTTCCTGACAACGCTCAACTTATGGTCATCTGAAATCAGCAAATGTCAGAAGAACCCTGCAGTGCCAGCCATAGCCGCTCTGTAATGGGTGGAGTATCCACCCCCATCTCAGCAGACATTTGTGCTGAACCTTCATCCCTGCCACCTACCAATGTCAATTCTGTTACTCAATCCCACCTGCCATCCTTCATTAAGTCCATGTCTGGTAACAACAATGGAGATCTGTCTCAGCTAAATTTCTACCTGCCTGTCGTTTGCGATATTATCAAGCATGCCAAGCAATTTTCCCACTGCAACCTTGCATCAATCAACTCATTCCCACTGCATCCACACTTCAAGACCAAAGCTAGCAAGTACATAAACGAAGCTATAGCTGAGTGTTGTAACCTAGGGCTACTCGTACCAGAGGGTAAGGTTAGTTAGCTGTGGTGGTGCAAGACTGACTGTACATTTACAAGGATGGTGGCCACAACATATGGGTGATATCACCAAGCTTGTAAGTGTTCATGCCATGTATTTTGAACTTCCTAACACTCTGGGAAGACATCAGTAACTGGCGTTCTGCTCTCAAAAAGAAAGCATGCATTTTTATCTATGAGTGCTATGGATGGGACCCCAAAAATCGTTGTGTCATTAACACTGATATCACCAAGACGCTTCTGGACTGAGGAGCATTTTTGAAGCATGGAATGGACGAGAAAGTAAGTAGTTGATATTCAATGATTGAAAGCTAATGATCTTCCTAGGGTCACACAAACAATCTTGCTCACCCTGCACTTTCTGGTCTCATTATTGACTTCTTTTACACTGGTTCTAACTCTATGGGCAACCTTTTCCCTGAGGTCTTTGGTAGTGAGGTCCCACGTGCTGCTGTATCATTTGCAGCCACAGCCGTATCTGTTTTACATTTATGCTGTTACTTATACTGACACACTTTTGAATAGATCAAACTTGTGCTGGACAAAGTTGCCATTGACAGAAAGGAAGTCATATTCAAGCGTGACATCTATGCTGACATTTACATCAATATTCTTGGTTTGATGGACAAATGTGACATGAATCCCATCCATCGTGCGAAGACGAAGGTGCTTCATGTGGAATGGGCCAAAATCAGAAGGTAAGTGATTAGTTATACATGGACGCAACTGACATTTGTGTTCACATCAGGAATGGGAGCATTACAACCACAACCACTGGCTTCAATGTAGATCTTGATTAGATGTGGCGGTTGAGGTGTTCAGTTGTCCCCATGCTATGTAGTTTCCCCTATCTGAAATGTCATATCTGTTCTTGGACTGTTACAAGCTGTGTGATCCTGTCCAATTCTGAAGTGTGATAGTACCACTAATTTCAAGCTAATGTAACCAGGTTTTGCCAGACTGGTTGAGACTGGCACAACTGGGAGCAGGCTGGACACCGCTTGCCAGTTAGGTACCTTGTTGGAGGTCACTGGACAGGCTGTCAGCTGGCCAACACTGGACAGCACTGGGCAGAGGGAGGCTGGTTTGCTGATGTAGGCTGACTCAATATGACTCTAAATTGATGAAATTGACATGGTGGGGGTGGGACATGAGTGATCAGGCTTGAGAGTGCATGGTGGGGTGGGACACAAGTGGTCAGGCTTGGAGGGGCATGGGGACAAGTGTTTGGGCTTGAGAGTGCATGGTGGGGTGGGACATGAGCAGTTGCACTGGAATTGATGTGGTGGGTGGGACACAAGTGGTCAGGCTTGGAGGGATACAGAGACAAGCATTTGGGCTTGAAAAGGCATGGTTGGGGTGGGAGACAAGTGCTCAGGCTCAAAGCAGAGTGGAAAGGGTGCCATACACCAGGATCTGGGGACGTGTGGGTGAGTGAGTGGCAAGTGAGGCAGGGACCGGACAATGTTGTTGTATCATTGGAGATACAGAATTGTCAAACAGGCATGACAAGGGGTGGCAAGAGGGCTGGGTGACTGGGCTGCTGCAGTGTCATCATGTTGTGTCCTTGAATATGGGTGAGAGACTTAGTGAAATTTTCAGCACATCTGACTTGCTTACTCAAGTGTTCTCACACTAAGCATGGGTACAGGTACGGGTAGCTAAATTGCATCCCTGTAGCCTTCAAGCAGGAGTTATAGGTCGCTTGTTACCACTCGGTGCCTTTACTGGGTAGTGACTTCAAGATACCAACATGCCATAAGTAGGAGACTCCAGACACTGATGGTGAACACACCACTTTATTTTTCATTGTTTGTTTACTAATGTAACTTCCTCCATTTATATATCCAACCTCTCTCTCTCTCCGTCACCCATCATCCCCACACACTGCTCTCTATGGCAGTATCCCTTGCCACTCATGTTGGGGCTCTTGCTGTTGGTAATGACCTTGGTGCTTGTTGCTCTCTACTGCTCCTTGTCACTCTCCCTGCCCCCTGGTGCCCTTAGCCCAGTGCTTGTGTGAGTGTGCTATATGTGCTGTAATAAGGATTGTATATGGTAAGTACTTCCTCTGTTCTTGAGGGCTGTGTGCTGATGCTTGTGTGTTCAAGCTCGCCTCAGATGTTGGAATTCAGTGCATTGGTGAGTGTGCCATATGTCAAAACTTTGAAGGTATTACTTGAATCTGAAAATGGGATCTGTTCTTGTCTAGGTGGTGGTCATATGTTGCTTGTGATTGTGACACTCTCTTGTTGGGATGTTAGTTGTTGCTCCTGCTTTGATTTTGTATGCTTTGTCTTTCAGTCATTGTGTTGGTGCTGCTGTACTACAACTGTCAAGCTGCTTATCAGTTGTTATTCTGGACTTGACTAGGATTTTGTACATGATTGGCTTATTGCATGTGTAGCATGGAAAGTATGTGTTGCTATTGTGTCTTGTGTATTGATTCCTTGGCTGATGTGTAGGTTGATACTAGATATCATTTGCATATCATGTTGCTGTCCTTGCATGATACTGGTAAGGAGAGTAAGTCCAGTGCCATCTCTATTGATATTTCTATGAGCTTGTTCATTACCATTTGTCATTGATGGTGATGCCTTCCAAATGTATGGAAGGATGAAGCTATGGGGTTGGTATAGTGCAGGAATTATGAATTTCACTGTTTCCTTGTCTCTAAGCCATGCTAGATGTTGTATTAGCATGATTTCATACAAGTTTCAAAAGTAATTTACCTTTGGCCTTTTTCCCACCCTTTTGAATCTTTGCTAGTGTTGCTTTGAAGTTGTGATGAGGTTCTGCAAAAGCAATGCTATACATTGCCTCAACAATATCATGGAAAAGCTCATGCCTGAGTGGTTGGATGTTTCTCTTGAAATGCACTACACAAACATGAAAGAATCGTTGAAAATGATCATAGAAATCAAGATCACAAATGTGATGATGAGGCTCATAACTACAGGGTTGCTGGACATCTCAGCTGAGTTCCACACAAAATCTTCCAAGTCCTATGAAGTTATCAGACCTCAAGCAGATATCCTTCAGAGACAAAAACAAAAACCTACCAAGTGCTTGGCCCTGATGTCTGTCTGCAATGATAGATTCAATTTCCATACCATAGATGTGGAAAAAGTGTACAGGGGTGCCTGTATCTGCTGCCACAATCTTGAAGATGCGATGGAACAAGATGACATGTGCATCCACAGACTGTGACGTTGTGAATGCATGTACAAGAGCCATGGCTGCAACTGTGTTAGACATGTCATACCTGAAAGAGAAGAAACTTACAATGCTGGTGTGTTACAATACTTTTCCTATTTCACTCTTTCTTCCTCTTCTGCCTAACATGTTGACTACATTTTCATCTCATTCCCTACTGTGAAGAGATGGATGATTACTTACTTATGCTTGACTCTCATTCTTCCCCCATCTTTCTTTCTCTTTGATCTTGTATCTCTCTAACAGGACTGTCTACTCCTTTGACTACTTCTCTTGCAGTAGTCACATGTCCCCTTTATTCCACCCAGTTCTATGGCATTCCACTTATGTAATCCATAGTACTTATATATCACTCAGCCTGTACTTCTTCCTTATTCTTGTTCTATGCAATAATAGCATCAGTCTTGCGATCCACAATCTGTTTGATTGTGACCTTGCCCCTTGTTCCCTTATTCCTTTGACCTGAGACTTCTTTGAGGACATTGTGTCTCTTCATGAGTACCTCCATCAGAGCAAGTGAACCCTTGACCTTGATGCAAGTCTGTCAACTCGTGTAACATGGTGAGAGTTGTTCCACTCTTCAATTTCAAACTCCTGCCAACCATGGACATGTTTGAATGACGTGTCAATGGATATTCTTTTCAATTGCATGAGGTATATTGACATCCAAGATGTCATGCAAATGATCAGCCAAAATGGATTATCACCAGGAATAGTGTGCTGCTTGACACATCATAGGTATTGGTGTTCAAGTGGAAGACATTGTTGTTCTTGCAAGAGTATTTCAGCACCTGTAATAAAGGGTTAGATAAGGGATAAATAATTCCCAAGTGTATCATACCTTGAAATCCAGTCCCATTTGGAAAGTTAGAATTTTGTAGTGTGCTAATGAGTTGATGCAGGTGATCAAGGTTGCTGAGGAATGGATGAAGGTCATGTGGTGATGGATCACGTTCACCATAGGACCATCCTAGTGCATGTCATAGGCCAAGAATAAATCCAGAGTCAAGCACAAGCCATCATGGTGTTGCATCAGCAAGCTTCCATTCAAGTTGCAATAAAAGGGACTTCAAGTTGAGACAATAAATAATTTGTGGTGGTGTCTTGATCAGGAGCAGTGGTGGGTGATTATGTGGGTTTGTGGACAGAATGAGGACATAGGGGCAGTCATGTAGATTGATGGGAATGTAGATATCATATGTTGTAGCACATTTTTCGTTTTGGGTGAATACAAAAAGGGAACCATGATGTAATTTGTTGTTTGCATCATGGTGCCAATATGCTATGGAAAAGGTTAGAGCTTTCCATGCATGGAAACAATAGATTGACTTATGACGTGAGCCTTCTGTTCATTTGGTGATGTGGCGAATGTGCAAGGAGCAAAAGGGCTAATGCCAAGTGATTTGGCATGATTCTCAACCTGTACATCAGGAAATTTTTGAAGTGCAGGTATACCTAGATAGATATAATCAAATAGTTGTCAGTTTGATATCAACAAATAAGTGTTTATATAGCATTATCTTTTTCTAATCACAATGTTGATAAATAGATCATACATTATATACTTTGGCAGACATTATATTCATGATCATTTGAATTCCAGTCTGATATATATCAGATAGTTCTTTTGTAATTATAATAAACAAATGATAAAGGTTGATAAACAAATGGCATAAATCTTACAATTGATAATCTGCCACATTCACTGATCAAATGC
>JBBPMA010001355.1:0-11441 GCA_038090075.1 Xanthoconium purpureum | reverse complement strand
GCTACTGGGGTGCTTGAGAATGTTGGGAGGTTTGCCAGGGCACTGGATGAGCTGGTCGAGGGTATTGAGAACACTACAGGGGAGCGTTTCCTAGGTGATGGTTGGAGTGCTGGATTGAGAAAGGGTTTTCCTGCCGTTACTTGTTTTCCAGGAGATGGGGGTGTTGGTAGCTCAGGGGATAGACTGAGTTCAACTGGAGATAGTCTCTGGGAGGTAGTTGCTAGGTCTAGGAGGTTCTGGGTGTCCTGGGGTGTTCTGGTTTCTTCCGGATCTTCGGGAGCTCGAAAAATTCCCTTAGGGCGTCGAGGAAAAATCTTGGATGGGCTGGGGTGGTCCTACTCCTAGATAGGAGGGACAGAAGGTTATTCTTGTTCTTTTGTTACGCGAGTCGACAGACTTGTGTCATGGTCAGGGATTTACTTACTCTGAGGGAGGTACTCACGAAGAGACGCTGCATCCTCAAAGAAGTCTCAAGGGAGAAAAGACTAGGTCACAACTTAGGCTGGTTGTGGATTGCAAGACTGACGCTGTAATTGCGCAGAACAAGAATGGAGGGAAAGTACAGGCTAAGCGGGTATTTAAGTACTACTGATTACATAAGAGGAACTCAGTAGAACTTCGTGGAAGGTGGGGGACACGTGACTACTACAAGAGAAGTAGTCAGAGGAGAAGATAGTCCTGTTGACAAGATGAGAGGTCAAAGGGGAAGAAGTATCAGAGATGTGAGGACATCAAAAGTAAGTAGATAGTTAGTCTCGTTCTCATGGTAAGGGAAAAGATCAATGTAGACTCGCTGGACGACACAGATGAGAAAGAAGGTATGAGAAAGAAAGAGAATCGTAACAAGGCCCTTGTCCAACTTCTCCACCATATCTCAATCGCCCAACTCCAACTGTTCAGGGCCTGCCCCATCAATCTACCTGAGTCACTTGGAGCACCTCTATGTATTACCCTCTCCCTTTTGCCAGGCCTGGTCCTCGAACTCCTTGTCACCAACTCCTTCCACCAATACCTGGAGGAGCTCCCAAGCACTACCCTCTACCCCGCCTTCCTACATGTCTGGGGCACTCTCTCTCGTGAGGAACAACAATGGTACCTTGAGCAGATCGGAATAAATCAGCTCACCACCGTCTCCCCTCCTCCTATCCCCCTAGCTCTTCGCATTTCTTCTCGCCCTGTCTCTCCCACCCTGGAAGACAACAATGTCATCCGGATTCAGATCGTGGATGGACAATGGATCACCTCCTCCGCCTCTCAGGTCCTGGTCACTTCCTCCTGCCCCATCTCTCCCAACACTAGGTGCTATATTTGCTCAGATATCAGTCACTTCAGGCTCTCCTGCCCCCTATACACCTGCCCCTCTTGTAGGGAATCAGCGCCTGGTCATGCAGCACATCATTGTTTGGAGACCCAGTGTAGCCTTTGTCTTTGATGGGGACACTCTGATGACATCTGCAATCTTCGGATCTGCGGACGATGCAACATCCCGGGGCATGTGGTCGACAACTGTCCAATCAATCCACTTACCCAACCAGAGTCTCGTAACACTTATGGAGGATCTTACTCGGACGACAACAACCTCAATACCCTGGTTGGTAACGACTAGGTATCTTGAGCCTGGAGCTCGAGTGTATGAAGGGGGTAATGTTACGATCATCTTTCTCAACCATACTTTCTTTCTCATCCACACTGTACACCAAATCTACTTAGATCTCTTTCCATATCATGAGGAGGAGACTAACTATCTACTTACTTTCAACATCTTTGCCACCCCCATACTTCTTCCTCTTTGATCCCTCATCTCTTCAACAGGACTATCCGCTCCTCTGACTATTTCTCTTGCAATAGTCACATGTTCCTACCTTCCACATCGTTCTACTAGATTCCTATTAGGTAATCAGTAGTACTTAAATACCCACCTAGCCTGTACCTTCTCCTTATTCTTGTTCTGTGCAATTACAGCGTCAGTCTTGCGATTCACAATGTACCTAAGTTGTGACCTGGTTCTTTCTCCCTTGAAACTTCTTTGAGGATGCAGTGTCTCTTCGTGAGTACCTCCCTCAGAGTAAGTAAACCCTTGACCTCAACGCAAGTCTGTCGACTCGTGTAACACTCCCCCTCCTCCCCCTTTCCACATTACCCCCTCCCCCTCCTCCCCCTTCCCACATCATCCCCTTTCCCTTCCCACATCACCCTCTTCCTCTTCTCCCCCCATCCCACATCTCCCCCCACTCTCCCCCTTCCTCTCTACCACTTTTTCATCACTCTTATTTCCACCCTTCAAAAGTGTAGCATCAAATGTAGTCTATGTGTAGTTAAAAAGACTTAGCAAGATTTGACACTATGTGGATTGTTTGTTCTTATTTGGATCCACAAACATATATAAGCAATCCACATTTCTAAAATTTTCCCACAGCTTCTCTTTCCTCAACCACTATCATCTCTTATATCTTACACAACACACTGACTTCAACATTATTGGTAAGTCTTTGACACTTATATTTTTATATTCATACTAACCATTTATCCTTACTATTGTATAGAAGCTAGATACATTAATGGTATGTTACCATTATTACTTTTCTTATATTCTTACTAATTATTTGTTGTTGTTCTAGTTTTTGATGTGTAGTTAGATTGCTTAGTAACCATGTTTGTAATTAGATATATTGAATATATTTGATTTTGCTTTATTTTGTGTTTTGTTTAAATTATAAGTGAAATATATAGTAGTATATTTATATATATATATCCTATTTTACCAGATTATTCCAAACTGGGATGGTCTGGGATAGTCTGGGATAGTCTGGGACCAGCTGGACAGAGCTAGCCAGTTAGGTACCTTGCTGGAAGAGCTGGGAGCTGTCCCAGTCTGTCCAGTCTGTCCAACACTGGACAGTGCTGGACAGCTGAGGGCTGGTTTGTTGATGGAGATAGTCAAGGCCAGCTGTTACAATACTCTTCCTATTTCATTCCTTCTTTCTCCTCCGTCTAACACATCAATTACATTCTCATCTCCTTCCTTACCATGAGGAGACATATGACTACTTACTTATGTTTGACTCTCACTCCTTCCCTGTCTTTCTTTCTCTTTGATCACCTACTTCTCTAACAGAACTGTCTACTCCTCTAACTACTTCTCTTGCAGTAGTTATGTGTCCCCTTTATTCCATCCAGTTCTATGGCATTCCACTTATGTAATCTGTAGTACTTATATACCGCTCAGCCTGTACTTCTTTTCTATTCTTGTTCTATGCAATCACAGTGTCAGCCTTGCAATCCTCAACTCGTCTGGTTGAGACCTTGATCCTTAGCTCCCCTGTTCTCCCAAACCTAAGACTTTCCTGAGGACGTTGTGTCTTTTCATGAGTACCTCCCTCAGAGTAAGTAAACCCTTGACTGCAACACAAGTCTGTTGACTCACATAACAAAAGAACAAGAATTCTCTTTCTGTCCCTTCTATTCAGGAGTAGGACCACCCTAGCCCACCCAAGATTTTCCCTTGACACCCCAGAGGAGTTTATCGAGCCTTTGAGAATCCAGAAGAAACTGGAACACCCCAGGACATCCAAAATCCCCTAGACCTAGCAACCACCTCCCAGAGACAATCTTCTGTTGAGCCTAGCTATTCCCCTGAACTACCTGCACCCCCATCTCCTGGAAAACAAGTAACAGCAGGAAAACCCTTCCTCAACCCAGCACTCCAACCATCACCTAGGAAATGCTCTCCCCCAGCGTTCTTAATACCCTCAACCAGTTTGTCTGGTACTCTGACAAGCCTCCCCTCATTCTTGATTGTCCCTGCTGCACTCCCTGCCCCAGTGAACCCATCAATTTGCGGAGATGTGGTATGACAAAATGACTGATACTGCCATCCCTGCCACAGAAAAGACCTTTGACAAGTTTGCTGAGAACTTTGCATCCACCCTCTACCCTTATGACCTGGCCAAGACACCCAGAAACGAGCTATACAAGCTTAGACAATGAAAGGAGGAAAGGAAGACTGAGGATGGCAGGAAATTTAGTGACAATGGATTCCAAACTTACATCACAAAATTCCAAACCCTTGCTGCCAAAGCCCAAATGGGTGACACTAAGGAAACTATAGCCCACTTCGCTACAGGACTGGATCCCCAGATCTCCACCATGATCCTTTCCATGTTGACACCCCCCACTAAGATTACAGAGTGGATTAACAAGGCTTGAGACTTCCATACCCAGAAAATGTGTATTCTCACCCTTTGAGGAGGACATGACCCTGGTTATTCGTCTTCATCATTCTCCTCATGCTCTACCCAGGATCCTGATGCCATGGACATGGATTTTGTATGTCTCAAAAAGCTCACCCCTCCAGAATATGCTCGATGCATTCAAGAAGGCCTTTGCTTCAAATGTCACAAAAAGGGACACAATGCAGACCACTGCAACACCTATAAGGGATCCTCTCAGAATCAGTCTTGATTGCCCAACTATTGCCCCCAACAAGTTTGCTCCACTGATACTTCTACCTCCACCATTGCTACCATTGCTCCCATCACCCCCATGGATGCTTACATCCAAACCTTGAAAACCCAGGGGAGAAGTGAAGAAGAGATTCTTCAGACCCTGAAACTCTGTTATGAGGAACCAAGGGAGGACATAGCCATTGCCACCACCTTTGATACCATCCCCTTTGATGAGGATTTTTGAACCAGGAAGTCACATTGACGTCTTCTTCCCATGACCTAGCCCATGTACTAGTAGCTTTGCCCAATGAACGGACTGTTCATCTTCCCATCAAACTAGCCACTGGAACACAAATCGTCGAAACCACAGCAATCATCAACTGTGGAGCAACTGGAAATTTCATCAACATTGGCCTTTTAACTAGGGCAAATTTCCCCCTGAAATGTCTCCCAAAACCTATCCTCACCTACAATGTGGATGGGATGACCAATGCCAAAGGAATGATCTGCTGGAAAGTGCACACCGACATCCTATTCCCCCATTCCAAAGAGACCATAGGTCTGATGGTCCTAAATCTGGGACGACAACAAGTCATACTAGGAATGCCTTGGCTATGCAAATGGAATTCCAAAATTGATTGGATTGCCAACACAATCTCCATCCCCAGATCACCACACTCCTCTTTGACAGATTACATCCCCCACCAATACCTTCTCTGATGGCTTAATCTCGATGCAGATCAAAACATCTCCAGACAACTAAACAAACAGGAAGCCTGGCTGAAAGAAGAGACCATTGGAAAGATCACCATTTCCACCCAAATTATGCAAACCACCAAAACAAAGGAAACCCCTATTCCTGAATGGTGTTGCGACTTTGCAGATGTATTCTCTGAGAAAACACATGATCAACTCCCCCCTCACCATCTCTATGATCACACCATCGAACTTCATCCAGATTCCTCCCCCAAGATTGCAAAAATGTACTCCTTAAACCCAGCAGAAATGGAAACCTGTAAGGAATTCATTGAAGAACATCTCTGGACCAGAAGAATAGTATCCTCAAAATCACCCCAAGTGTCCCCCTTCTTCTTTGTACCCAAGAAGAATGGAACCCTTTGCCCCTGTCAGGACTATCACTACCTGAATTCCCATACAATTCGAAACACCTATCCTCTCCCCCTCATCCCTGGACTCATTGACGACATGAAATGCTCCACCTTGTTCACCAAATTCAATATATGATGGGGATATAACAACATTCACATCCGAGAAGAGGACCAGTGGAAGGCTGCATTCATCACCCCCTTAGGCCTATTTGAGCTGACTGTCATGTTCTTTGGATTCTGTAATGCCCCACCTACATTCCAGGCATTCATGAACCACATCTTTGTGGACATGATCCGGAAGAAATGGCTAAAGGTCTACATGGATGATCTGGGCATTCACACCAAGGATGACATCACCCTTCACCACAAGCATACGAGGTGAGTACTTCAGTGACTCAGGGAGCATGGACTATTGATCAAACTCTCCAGATGCACCTTTGATGCCCCTCACATGGAATTTCTGGGAATGATCATTGGACAAGGCAAAATTGAGATGGATGGAAAGAAACTTGAAGCCACAGAAAAATGAAAACTGCCTACTTCAGTCAAAGGAGTCTGATCGTTCATGGGATTTGCCAACTTCTACAGGAAATTCATCCCAGACTTCTCCAACATTGTCACCCCCCTGAACCAACTCACCTGGAAAGGGAAATCCTGGAACTGGACACAGTTACAACAAAATGCCTTTGAATGACTCAAAAAGATCTTTTCCTCCACCCCTGTTCTACAAATCCCTGATGTCGCTTGCCCCTTTACCATCATGACAGATGCCTCCCTGTTGGCTGCAGATGTGGTACTCATGCGATCTGACGAGAACTTTAACCTCCACCCCTGCACCTACTACTCCACCACATTCACTTCCACTCAATGAAACTACGACATCTATGACTGTGAACTTCTAGCAGTTATCCTAGCTCTAGAAGAATAGCAACAATATCTACAAGAGACCCTTCACCCTGTTACCATTATCACCGACCATAAAAACCTCTTGTATATCAAAGATCCACAGAAACTGTCCAGATGGCAGGCCAGATGGTCCCTGTTCCTACAAGACTTTGATCTGCAATGGCAGGTTGCCCCAGGAACACAGATGGGCCCAGCAGATGCACTCTTCCAACATGATCACGTTGACACCACCCAGGACAATATGGACACATCTATCTGTCCAGAACCAGTGATCATCAGTGCATTGGACCTCGCCCTGGCCAGAAAAATTAGATCTTCCTCCCAGTCAGACCCCCTAGTCCTCCAAGTCCTTGAAAACCTCCAGCAAGGATCACCCTTGTTTCCTCACTTCTCCAAAAATGATTGGCACATGACCAATGGACACCTTTACTTTAAGAACCGGATGTACATTCCACCACATGAATGACAGGCCATCCTATGATCTATACATGAATCCCCCACCACTGGCCATGTGGAATGCTTCCACACTAAAGCACTACTAGAACATGACTTTTGGTGGCCTGGCCTCTCTTCCTTCATCAATGCATTCATATCTGGCTGTGTGACTTGTCAACAAAACAAAATCAACCACCATCCCACCTGTCCCCCACTAATGCCCATCCCCTCATCCTGTAACCTCCCCTTCAAACAACTCTCAGTCGACCTCATCACCAATCTTCCCCCCTCCAATGGACATGACTTATTGATGGTCGTGGTTGACCATGGCCTTACAAAGGGGGTAATTCTCATACCTTGCTCCAAAACAATTGATGCCGCTGGAGTCACCTGGCTTTTTGTCTCATATGTTTTCAAATGATTTGGACTCCATGACTCCCTGGTCTCTGATTGAGGTCCACAGTTTGCATTGGCCTTTGCTAGAGAACTCACTCAACTTCTCCACTACAACGTCAAACTACCCACTGCATACCATCCACAGACAGACAGACAAACCAAATGTGCCAACCAGGAAGTCAAGATGTACCTTCACATCTTCTGCACCAATAACCCTCAGAAATGGTTGGACTTCCTCCCTACAGCTGAGTTTCATCACAATTCAGTCCCACACAGCTCAACCAAAGTTTCACCCTTCTCCCTTCTCTATGGATGCAAACCTCGAGCATACCCCCCTTTGGGAAAAACTTTCATCCCTGCCCTGGAGAGCTGACTATCTGCTTTGGAAAAAGCACAAAAGGAGGCATTAGCAGCACATGAAACAGCTCGCCGGATCATGAAGGAATGAAACTTCCAAAACTTCACCCCATGGAAAGTCGGACATAAGGTGTGGCCGGAAGCTTCCAATATTTGTCTCAACTACCCCCCCAAGAAACTAGCACCCAAGAGACATGGCCTGTTTGAAATCTCTCAGGTATTGGGATTGCTTTCTTACCAACTCAGACTTCCTTTGACTTGGAGAATCCACAACGTTTTCCACACCTCCCTACTATCCCCATACAAAGAAACCAAAGCACATGGACCCAACTTCTCGAAACCTCTGCCTGATCTAATTGCCTCCAAGAAAGAGTACAAAGTGGAACAGATTGTTTCACATCAGGGCTCCGCAGGACAATGGAGGTTCCTGACCACATGGAAGGGATACCCATCATCGGAGAACACCTGGGAACCCAAATCTAACCTCTGACACACATCAGACATTCTCATAATGTACAAAAAGATCCACCAACTCTGGAGTTTAAAGATGATAACATGCCTTTCATCCCTCAGCACGACAACTTTTCCACCCCCATCAGACCCATTGATATCCCCTGGCTCTTGGGGCTCACCATGTACCAACTCACCTTCCTTTGTCAACACAATCTCCCCCTCGACCATGCCAGAACTCACCCTTGCTTCTGTAAGGAAACCAGCTGCCCCATCCACTATTAGCACCACAGGACGAGGTGTCTTCTAGTGAGTACCCCCCTGTGTATGCAACTCAACAACATCCCATTTGTTTGGTTTGGAATCGCTCTTGCTCTTTGTATTCTCTTTTTCCTTGGTAACTTTAGCCTTCTAGTTTATATAGATTATTCAGCTCAACACCGGCATCAGGAAAGAATCCACCTCCCTCCTCTCCCATGTCACATCTCACACCTACCTCACTCTACGCTCCCCCCCACTTCCCCCCCCAAAGACTTGTAATATCCACACCCAGTACCTCGCCACCTCCCAGGTCTTCACATTCTTTACAATTGCCATCGCCTCCCCCACCTGGGCCATCCTTAGCCAAATCAAAAGACTCCCAGCATACAAGCACAACACCAAGTGTCAGGCCCTTGTCAGACTCCTCCATCACATCTTGCTTGCCCAACTCCAACTGTTCCAAGTTCCAGAATCATTGGGGGCACCTCTTCGCACTACCCTCTTCTTTCTGCCAGGCCCTGTCCTTGAACTCCTTCTCACCCACTCCTTCCATGAATACCTGGAGGAGCTCCCAAGTGCTACCCTCTATCCTGCCTTCTTACAGGTCTGGCACACCCTCTCCTGTGCAGAACAACAGCTTTACCTTGAGCAAACTGGAACTGACCAACCATCTAACCATTCTCCATCCCCCATTCCACTAGCCCTTCAAATCTCCTCATGTCCCATGTCCCCAACACCCCCTATCACAACAGACAACAATGTCATCCACATCCAGATCACTGATGGACAATGGATCACCTCCTCTCTCTCCCGAGTCCTGGTCCAATCTTCTTGCTCTGCCTCTTCCAACACACGATGTTATATTTGTTCGGATCTTGGTCACTTTGGGCTCTCCTGCCCCTTATACACCTGTCCTTCTTGTGGGGAATCAGCTCCAGGTCACATGGCACATCATTGTTTGGAGACCCAATGTGATCTCTGCCTTCGATGGGGACATTCCAACGATGTCTGTAATCTTTGGATCTGTGGAAGATGCAACACCCTGGGGCATGTGGTCGATAACTGCCCAATCAATCTGCTTACCCAGTCAGAGTCTCACAACACTTATGGAGGAACATACTCAGATGATGATGACCTCAACACCCTGGTGAACAATGAGTAGGGAGTCTAGGTATCTCAAGCCTGGAGCTTGAGTATATGAAGGGGGTAATGTTACGATACTCTTTCTATTTCATTCCTTCTTTCTCCTCCATCTAACATGTTGATTACATTCTCATCTCCTTCCTCACCATGAGGAGACATATGACTACTTACTTACATTTGACTCTCACTCCTCCCCTGTCTTTCTTTCTCTTTGATTGCCTACTTCTCTAACAGGACTGTCTACTCCTCTAACTACTTCTCTCACAGTAGTTACGTGTCCCCTTTATTCCATCCAGTTCTATGGCATTCCACTTACATAATCTGTAGTACTTATATACTGCTTAGCCTTTACTTCTTCTCTATTCTTGTTCTATGCAATCACAGTGTCAGCCTTGCAATCCTCAACTCGTCTGGTTGAGACCTTGATCCTTAGCTCCCCTGTTCTCCCAAACCTAAGACTTCCCTAAGGATGTTGTGTCTCTTCATGAGTATCTCCCTCAGAGTAAGTAAACCCTTGACCACGACGCAAGTCTGTCGACTCGCATAACACCAGCATGACCAAGAGTGCTCTCAACCTCGGTCACTGCATGAGACATGGAAACTTTGTCTGTGACATCCATCTGCACAATGTGAAGCTTCCCCAAAGTCTCAGAGACATTTCCCAGAGTATCAAACACAACAGCAAAGAAGGATTATGACTGTTATGCAAGTCGACAGACTTGCGTTGAGGTCAAGGGCTTACTTGCTCTGAGGGAGGTACTCACAAAGAGACACAACATCCTCAAAGAAGTCTCAGGTTAGAAGAACAAGGGAACAAGGGGCAAGGTTATAACTAGACAAGTTGTGGATCGCAAGACTGACACTGTATTTGTGTAGAACAAGAATGAGGAAATGATACAGGCTGGACAGGTATTTAAGTACTATGGATTACCTAATAGGAACATCGTAGAACTCTAAGGAAGGATAGAAACACGTGATTGTTGCAAGAGAAACAGTCAGAGGAGAATACAGTCCTGTGGAGAGGAGAGATACTAAAGAGAAAGAAGTACTGGGGAATCATGGAAGTCAAAGGTAAGTAGGTGTTACAGATTTTGTGCCCTTTGACGAGATCCCGTCTTTTTCCCTAGTTCCCTGGGATGACCTCTCACTCCCACTTGACGGCTTCCTCATCCCTTATTTCACACCACTCAACTCTTGGACCTCCAAGTTCCATTCTGGATTCTCCTTTTGATTCCCTGCACAGTTAGGCTTCTATCCGCTGTGCTTAGATTTTGCTGTCCTGTCAGTACTCCACCATCTGGATACAACTCAGTCTCTTTCCATATCCATCTCGCCTTTCCATATGTCCCACATGTCTTTCTCCCTCCTCTTCGGTCCTCCACATACCTTCCCTTTCTGCTCTTCACACAGTCCTCCAATTCTCCTTTTAGACATGGAACCCCTATGGGCTCCCGCTTTCCACTTATGCCACTATTCCGTCCTGGTCTGTGCACTTCCCTTAGAGGTGTATAAACCCCTCCATGTACACTGAGACTCCTCAGCTAGTTCTATGCATTCACGTTGTAATCTAGTCCATTCCAAGGCTTCTTCCAAGATTTCTTGAGACCCCATCGCCTCACGGTTGAGGGACTACTCGCGTTCACACTTCATCCATGTGCTTTGCCTAATCACTGACCCATTCTTGGGTCAATCAAGTATCGCTCCAAACTTTACTCTGTCCAGGAAGGCCTCAACAATAAGCCCTTGCCTGCTAGGCTACACCAATAAAACCTATCAACCGCTTTACCAAGTCTCACTGGGTGGTAGCCCCAGGAGCATCCAGGAACTCTAGAAAGCAACACTCAATGTAACAGTAGGTAGTTGTTCTCCTGCTTATGATAAGGAGAAAAGGAAGAATATACTCGACATGTAGTGCGGATGAGAAAGAAAGTGTGAATAA
>JBBPMA010001354.1:0-11456 GCA_038090075.1 Xanthoconium purpureum | reverse complement strand
CGACGACCATCCCTCATTTGTTCCGATGCGATTGAAACTAACCCCCGAGCATTCTACTTATCCGTGGCCTAATAAAGCGGTAGGTGTCCGACGACCACTGGCAATGCACGATCGTTTCTGATCATCTTTCTTCTAGCTTTTCATTACCACGCTGCTGTTCAGTTCGCCGAGATTACCCTTCTCAGAAGCCCAGATGAGGGCTGTCCTTGACTGGGCAAAAGAGCTTGGTGCTCGTGATGTGCCCTCACTTTATGCACTGAAACAACATCACAAATATCTTCAAGACGTGGTTGGGGATCCGACAAGAAAGGTTGTTTCACCCTTCGGCAATATATTTTATGTCAATGATATCGCAAATGCGATTGCGAAGGTTAGTTACTTGTGATTCTCACAATTGACACGAGAGACTGATAGAAGTCAGGATTATGCTAATCCCCTCACGCGGTTTGCCATGCAAGATTTTCCTGAGGACGGAGGTGACGGAATGTCCCAAGTGTTCCATGGGGAGAAGCTGCTCCACGAACTGCCATCACCGCCCGCCGCTCGTGTCAACGGAACCATTTACTTTGTCAATGAATTGCTGCAAGACTCATCCGGTGGCTATTTCATTCCCGAACGCTTCTTTCTGGCGACACCTGACGTCACCTTGGGTGGTGCTACTTGCGGAATGGAACATCGAAAAGAGCTTTATGCTCTCGGACGGTCCGTTGAACGAACAGACGTATGTACGTTTTTACGCTGCATCATTGTCGACTCAAGATTTGCAGGCTGGTTTTGTCGTCAACGATTATCAGGAAATTCTCCTGACCTCAGCATTCAAACGGTCATTTGAGGATATCGCCTTTGATCCCAACGAGCTCACATGTGGACTGACGGAGTCATCAAAGAAGTATACTTCGTTAACACCGAATCCCTGGCGCAAGAAATCGGATGGGCGAATGGTCTATCGGGTTCCCTTGATTATATTCATGGATGACGTCTCTGGAAATATCTCAAAGCAATGGAACAAACATTTCGTGATCTACATGTCCAATGCCTCTCTTCCGCGAGAAATGCTGGACCAGGAGTTCAATGTTCGCTTCGTGACATCGTCGCCGCACGCTTCTCCAATGGAGCTGATGCATGCGATGAAGGAGTCTGTAATGTAAGTAACACTACACTGCATTGAACTGCGACATATCCAATTCCATGTTAGGCATGCTGCAGAGTCTGGCGTGATTGCTTGGGATTGTAGAGACCAGGAGGAAGTACTGCTTATTCCAGATGGGCTTTTTCACGCTGGCGACAACCCTATGCAGGCTGAACTCTGCAGTCAAGGCGGGCTGAACTGTAATTTTTTCTGCCGTACTTGTCACATCGGAGGTACAAAAGAATACAAGGGATCCGACAGTGGATACCGTACGATATTTGAGGTCAGTGCATTGTGTTTTGCTACCTTGGAGCTCGTTGTTGAAATCAATGCAGCCTGGATCACTTTGGACACCTGCTGAGACAATGAGCGAGATCAAGAGCCAGCTTTCAAATGCCATATTGCCAGGTGCAACCGAAAAAGTCAAGACAGTGGTTTCGTTGACGGGAGTCCGAGATACACTATCATCAACCATCCTCCATACGCTGATTGAGATGGGGAAAAGGCTTCGCAAGCGTGGGGCTTCCATGAATGAGTCCGACGTGAAAAAGGAGTTGGAGAAGGAGCTAGCTACTCTTCTCAATGGGCATTGTCTCGAGGACGTGGTAAACCCACTTCTAGGCATGCCAGGTGAGTTGGCTCACTGCTCCTGCTATTTACGACTGAAAAAAATCTACAGGTGTTAACATACACCTCGACACCCCAACAGAGATCCTTCATACTGTTTTGCTTGGTGTTGTCAAGTACTTTTGGGCCCAGACAGTTTTCTTGATTGAGAAGGCAAAACTACTTGACGTTTTCCATAACCGCCTTGATTCCATCGAACGTGATGCACTCAATGCACCAAGTTTGAATGCCAATTATATGTGTAGCTACAAGGGCTCGTTGATTGGAAAACATTTCAAGAGTCTAGCACAGGTTATGCCGTTCGTCATCTATGATTTGGTTCCGCAGGATGTTGTCCATGGATGGACAACAATCGGAGAATTAGTCGTTCTTCTTTGGCACACAGAAATCACTAATCTCGAAGTCTACCTGGTCAGCTTCATTCACTTTTTGATACAGATACTGACCCTTAAAACGACAGGCAAAGCTCTCTCGAACGATTGAAGATTTCTTGAATGTGACAGCAAAATGTGCCCCAAGTATCCTTATCTCGAAGCCTAAGTTTCACTTTCTTGTCCATCTGCCTGCTTACATTCGCAGATTTGGCCCTGCAATTGCCTTTTCAACAGAGCGATATGAATCCTTCAACCACGTATTCCGACTATCATGCATTCATAGCAGCCAGCAAGGCCCAAGCCAGGATAGTTGCCAGAGATTTGCGCGGCTCGATATCGTCAAGCACATTCTAACAGGTGGTTACTGGTATGAGAAAGAGCTGAAAAGATGGGTTTGCGCAAGTCCATTTGTGCTGGATTTTCTCAACGAGCATCCTGCCCATGCAAAGCTCCTTGGGGTCAAACTTGGCGATGACAAGGACAAGAGTGGTATGTACTATCATAAATTCATCTTGCAATGATGTCATTCTATCCCTAGGAACTGGTGAATTCTGCCGTACCGCAAATTCCAAGAAGAGCAGCAAATCCCAGGTGTCAAAACCCATGAGATGGGAGTCAACACTCTGTGCCAAGTTTAGCACCGTCTCTCCTCAGGCTTCAAG
Source organism: Xanthoconium purpureum (assembly GCA_038090075.1). Classification (NCBI taxonomy): domain Eukaryota; kingdom Fungi; phylum Basidiomycota; class Agaricomycetes; order Boletales; family Boletaceae; genus Xanthoconium; species Xanthoconium purpureum. The sequence continues at coordinate 8,664 of JBBPMA010001354.1, read as the reverse complement.
TTGCAAGTCGGAGTACCATCAAGGCCGTGTGTTCATTGCAAAGGAAGGTGACAAGGTTGAGATTGGCGGCCATGTTATTTTGGCACACTCTTCCTTGTGTACCACTGTAATTGGGCGCATTCGCGAGATCCTGATCAGTGATCCCCTTTGTCGTGTTGTTTCACATGTTGCAGTTCAGTTATTCACATTCGCACCCAATCTTCACCCACTTTTACATATGCCATGTGTTGAACTCAGTAATGAAACTATTGTGGTCCATCCCTCCGTAAGCTGAACAGTAGTATTTTTTCCCTTTCATTCTGACGCAATCTGAGCAGGACATTCTTTGTGGCGTCAACCTACAGCACAATTGCATTGATGCAAAATGTACCAAACTCGCCAACCGTGCCATTCGGCAGGAACGGACACTCACGCAGCGAACTGAGCAAATCGTTCAGCACGAGTTGACCCCAAAATACTTCCTTAATACGTTTTCGATCCACAATTACTCGCTTATCCAGGCTGTAGTCCCCCTGTCCTTGCAGGAACCACCACTTCGCGTGCCGCCAGTTGATGTAGACAAGGTTCGGACTCTGGCGGCAAAACAAATTCGACAGAAGAAGGCACATCATCAAGGTCAGACAGATGTGGGCACAGGTGCCCCACAAGAAGGAAGTGCAAGTGACGTGCTAGCTTGTCCAGCATTTGATCAGCCCGTGTCTAAGAAAAACACAGGGAAACGAGGGGCAAAGAAGCCCCCTGCGGCTGCTTCAGACGCAACCCAAACTCCAGCAGCTCCTTCCGTTATACTCCCGCCGCCACCACCCGCAGTTCCTTCTGTTGTGCCGTCACTCCCCGCAACTGCTACAACTTACTATCTGCGACCCCACCCTTATCCAGCACAAACACAACATGTCCACTTTTCGCCTCTGTCAACAGCCCTAGGGCATTCCCCGATGCATCCTCAGCCCCATCACCAGCCACTTGAAGGGTTCCCGCTTCACTCGGCACAAATACAATGCAATTACTCTTCGCCTCCACCAGCAGCCCACTCTTTGACGTATCATCAATTTCACCAACTGCCGCCTCAAGGGTCTCAGTCTCACTTGGCAGTTCGCTCGGCACAAATGCAATACAATCACTCTTCGCCTCCGTCAGCAGCCCACCCTTTAACGTATCATCACCTGCCGCCTCAAGGGTCCCAGTCCCACCTGGTAGAAAACCAATACAACGGTCCGATGCTCCTTCCATCAGGACCACTGATTGCTCCATGTCAGTCGTATGGCCAGCTGCCTCTACAGACGCACTCGAGCCAATTAACAGACCCCCAGTACCATACAGGCTTTCCACAGTACGCGCCCACATCCAGAGCCTTGTATTTTCCGTGATGTCGTTAGCTTCATGTTCCCAGAAAGCAATACATTAAAGCTTTGCCGCCGCGTGATAGCGTATGTCCATCATTTGTCAATGATGCGTGCTGTATTTTATGTATGTGTTGCACTTTGCCAAAAAAGGGTGTAACTTCGCTTCACCCACTGGTATAAAATTTCTGCCTCTTGCCCGTCGACACCCCCAGAGTTGCCTCCCAGTCGAGAGCTACAATGTTCCGTCAGTATCATCTACGCTCTACTTCGGGTTCCTCAAGGGGCGCGTCTTCATATCCCAGAACCCCATCTTTGTCGACGGGTTCTCGGGGTGGTACCCCAGCCCCTCATCTGGCTCTAGGCTCCTCTCAAACCGCATCCAGCCATGGGACGACTGCTGCTTCTGCTGCCCTGCCTGCACGTGCCCCTGCTTCGGAAGGTTCAGTGGAAGACCCTGTCTCCTTAGGTGTTCGACGTCGTCAAGATGATGACACAGAGAACGGTTCTACTCAGATGACTCCCCAGCATGTCAAGCGCCTCAAGGCACATGCGAAGAAACTCTGCATGGATCTCAGTATTGACGAGAAGCCCATCTTTGACTTCATTGATGTGAGTCTGAGTTTCGCGCAACCTTTCACTTTTTTGCCTCACAGCTATACATTCAGACTGGCGACTTATTCTCTATGCTTGTTGATATCAAAGCCACGTTTGTCAAATACGAAGCGAGCAACAAGAATTCGCAGCTCCAAGCGCTGCAAGAGACCCTGACCTCCAAGGACTTCGAGGTGCGTGACTCCATCCTTTTCACAGCTTTTCTCAACGCTGGCACAGATCAGTCTCTCCAACCATCTTTTAGCTTGCATCCTTTCTCCAAACATCACTGCATACGTTACGGACACTCAACGCCATATAATGGTATGGAACTTCTGTTGACCATTTTCGTTTGCATCGCTACAAGACATTTTCAGGACTTTATTAGTGACAACCTAGAAGTATTCAAGATTCCCCCTACCGTATTCGATGATAGCGAGCTTCGAAACACCCTTGGAAAAACTGTCACAAGGCTACTTTCCTGTTACGATTCTTTTCCTCTACCACACTTTCTTTCTCATCCACCTGACCCGCCGATCATATTCTCCTCTCATTCCTTACCATGAGAGAGAGAGCGACTACTTACTTACATTCGACTCTTATTCTTCTCCCTTACTTTTCCCTCTTTGACCTCGTATCTCTTTAACAGGACTGTCCGCTCCCCTAACTACTTCTCTTACAGTAGTTACGTGTCCCCTTCATTCCACTAGGTTCTACGACATTCTGGTTACGTAATCCGTAGTACTTATATACCAACTCAGCCTGTACTTCCGTTCTCTCCATTCTTGTTCTACGCAATCACAGCGTCAGTCTTGCAATCCGCAACTTGTCTGGTTGTGACCTAGTTTCTCTATCTCCTTGAGACTTCTTTGAGGACATAGTGTCTCTTCGTGAGTACCTCCCTCAGAGTGAGAAAACCCTAGACCTCGACACAAGTCTGTCGACTCGCGTAACATTTCCGACATTCGTAGTCGCCTCAAGTCACAGGTAAGTCCGTGAGCTCTACTGAAGTCTACTACTAAACGGTCAAACTAGTTGACCATCTCGATTGTGAAGAAGACATGCATCATTGATGTAGCTAAATCCATGGCACGTGCGAGTGCTGGCATGGAAGTAGACGCCACTCACTGGACAAGATTGGCATTCCTGGTAGGTGCAATTATAATGGCCAGGCTTGATAGATCCATTTGCTGACATGATGCTCACTGTAGCATTGCTGCCTCTGTCTCTTCCTCATTGGTACTGGCGACCATAAGATAGCCCCCCTCAATACCTGCTTCACTCCTCGCCTCATCCCAATGCTCAAGAGTGATATGCGTGCCAAAATCGAGCAAGATCTTGGCGTTGACATCCAGGCAATGGAGAGACAGCGCTCAGGATCTGATGCTGTCACTGACGGAGTTGCGGTGAATCCTGCTGCCAACAACAGTGGTTCTACTCCCACTACAAATGCCAGTGGTCCAGCGGCCTCGATGGACTTCAATTGGGACAGCCTTAATGATGAGGATGGCGTTGGGGACCTAGATGGCAATGAAGTTGCGGATGCTGAAGCCCCCTCGGATGGCAATGTCAATGAACTGGACATCTCGGACTCTGGGTTTGGACTCAATGGAAAACCTGTTCGCTTTAACAGCTCCAAGTTCTGGAATTACGCTGACTACATGCTTGGTGTTGTCCGTGAGACTGCACATAAGACCGCTGCCACAAAGGAGCTCTATGACATGGAGCTTCACAGATACATGATGGAAATTTTCCAGGACGATCTTGCAGAATGCCCTGGGTTACATTGAGGTTGCAAGCTCATCTCTGTAGTGAATCCTGCGTGGCAGTCAACCATCCAGCAGGGGTTGGTGTGGTAATTCATTCTTTTGTAGTACATTTGTTATCCTCGGTACCGTGATGGCAATATAGTGTTTGGTTCAATCATAGTATGAAATACATGCACTGTGAGTACATAGTGTATACACAGAATGGCCTATGAGATGCGGGCAGGGGCAGTGGCACAGCTGCCATACATTTTGTGGGTATAGGTTGTACATCCACCAGGCATCCACTTGGTATTGAATTCCAGCATGCAGTACAGTCAGCCGACAGATATGGAGAAGGTACCTGAGTTGCATACATGATGTGTGCTGACTTTGAGTACGTGATGTAGATCTGAGACATAGTATGTATTTCACATCGTCAAGATGCGGTACTGGTATCAAATCCATGACAACTTTGTCATCCCTCAACGTATCCATTGCATGATTTTTTAAATTGTAAATTACATATTACCCGGAAAGTACATGCCAAGCAAAAGCTCCGTACCAAACCCATGGGCCTGGAAAAAAACATGGAGTCTATACTTTCGGCAACTGGACGTGTAGTAGAAGGTTCTGTTTCTGCAATTTCTCACCCCATGGAAGGCGGCGCCTGAAATCGCCTCTCTTTGCAACGCTCACTTTGTACTAGGACAAGGACGGACCCGAACTCTGCTAAGCCTGCGAACCAACACATTGCCAGTAGTGATCAACGCTGACGATGTGCGTACTGCGAAGTAAGTGTCCCGAGTTCAAACCTAACCTCCCGCTGAGCTGCTACTTCGGCACCCCAGCCACAGCCTGAGCCATCACCCAATGGATCGGTGGGACCCATCTCTCTCGCTGCGACAAGGACGAAATTCAAGTGAGACAGTGTCCGAAAGTGAGACAGCTCGCGTTCTAGTTTTCACCAGTTCCAGTTGGGGGTAGGGCCAGCCTAGATTGTTTCCACGGGTCAGTACTAGTATGTGAAGCAGAAAGCTATTTATCATACTCATTGCTAATAGTGGTCAGGGCTGACGAGCATTGAATATATAGTAGAGTGTAAAATTGAGCCGTTTGCGTCGTTCATACTGTTATATCCATAACCGATCGCGACTCGGATAGTGGCCCGGGCTTGTTTAACTTGGGATTTCACGACATGGTGGATAGAACTTCAAACGCTTTGGGTTGATGGCAGCCGGGATGTGAGCTAGTCCTACGTAGGACTCTTCTGGTGCGGAGTGACCAGACAGGAACAGTCAGTCTGTATCCGACGAGGCGCAACCCTGTTGAGATAGTGAAGATTGAGGACACGAACGAACTCCTCTTTGGATCCGATATACCTCAGGCTCGAGGAACGAGTGCTGAACGGAACTACGACGAGTCGATCTCTTCATTGAAACTCCGAAGACGCATTGACACAATGCTACTTGGCGAGTATCTCTGCTGGTTGAAATGTTGACTGCCCAGTGACCGTCCGGAAATACAACTACCGCCACTTCGACTTTGTAACCTTCAGACCACGGTGACATGGTGTCGTGACGTCGCCGTGCTATGCAACAAACGTTTTTCCTCGTACATCGTGAAATATAAGAGTCATCGATTCATGAATAGTATCATAAAATTGATAGGCGATATGCAAGACAGCACAGTTCGAGAACGACATGATCGGACAAAGAGCGGCCCAACAGCAAAGATGGCGAAACAAGTTAACAGCAAAGCAACAAAGCGACAACGACGTACGTATAAAGAACAAGGTGATAGAAGGCCCTTATCATGTCCATGTCACAATACCTCCACGACTTTAGTACGAACATCCCTGGCGAAGTTGATCTGACGGTCGATTCCAGGAACAATGATCTGATGTTCCGTAGCGATGCGCCTGAAGTCTCCATTAGGTTGTTGCTGAAGCAAGAGCGCATAGAATGGTTGTTGCAGACGAACGACCAGCCGTAATGCGCGAGTATAGTCGACCGTTGCATCGATGGATGCCGCAAGCACTGGCGAAGAGGGTGCAGATTCGAACTCTGTCTCTGAGTCAGAGCCCATCTCCGGACCCGACTTGTACCCGTCAGCGTCTTCTATGCCTCCCCAGGCGAAACTGTGGAGCGGATCTTGCAGATCGCGGATCCATGGATGTACAAAAATGAGCCTGCGTGGCTCAGCCAACGAGAAGGTTTCTGACGCTCGGAAGTCCAGATCCCCAATTCCCGATACCCTGGCACGGTAATGGTTGTCCGGACCCGCTGAATCTCGTATAGCAAGCCTTTTGACACCAAAAACGATGCATGGGAGATAGAGTCGGCGGTTGGCGAAGCGTGCCAGAGGCAATTGAGTGACCCGTTCACGGAATGATATAACATCTGATCGACGTAGCGAGTCCCGCATTTCTGCTGCACGCATGTCCATTTCAGCACCTTCGAGGGGAGGAGAAGCAGCCGGTTGTTGACTATACACTGCAAGGGTGGCAGGGAGACAACTGTTGTACGGCGATGACTTGCCGGTCCAGTCAAGCACCGATACATCGCCAGAGCGAGCGACAATCTCCTCTAGTAGGTGACCTAGCGCAGCGTTGCCTTCTCCGTAGCGCGGTATGATGTCACTCTCGAAGATACCGATCAACGAGTATGCGACGTCCTCTTCCACCGTTGCATTGCGAGGTGCGGCTAATCGTAGCTTCTGTCGCACAGTGAGATGATCAGGATTAAAAGCGATGATCGTTTCTCGAGTCATGCTGACGGCGTCTGCGAGTTCCTGCATAATCTCCGGGGATTCTCTATGGTTGGAACGAGTATCGTTGAGGTATGGATTCCAATTGCGATCATAGAATCGGATCGCCTTTGCTGCGAGAAGCTCTTGTGCGGTCCAGGCACGCGTCATCCAAATGCTTTCCAGGAGATCCCCGAGCGCCGATGGGGAGTCTACATCCACAAGAAGGACAAATGTGGCCGCCGAGGCTGCATACCATTTGTACATCATTGTGAGCGACTGATTCAAGATGGTGCTGATCGTTTTGTCGATACAGGCAGTGTCGCTCCAAGCCCAGCGGTATCCGTTGTCGCGAACCACCTCGCAGAATTTCCGGAGCTTTTCGTTCAGGGGAGATGATGAATCTAGTTGCTGTACTGAGCCAGCCAGGTTGACATCTTGAAACGAAGGCTCCTTCCCTTGCCAGACATGCGAAAGTGTCACATATAGGAAATATTCTTCGACCACCTCCTGGATCCGTCCATTATCCAACTCGTGCGTCATGGAGGAAACCAGTTCCTTGAACTGCAGTTCCAACCTGAACGTCCGCATTCGTTCCGGACCGTCGCACAGACGCCCATTCTTGACGTCGATCAACACGAGTGGGGATACCTTGAGGGCCCCACGAACAACATCGTCAATGGCTGACCCAGACCTGGAGGGCGAAACATATTTCTTTCCTAGTTCTTTGGAATTCGCGTCAATGTCAATTTTTCACCAAATACAGTGATACTGACGACGGATCTCTTGATTGGGGGACTCTTCAATCATGGAAAGCATGCGGATGAATGCAGTTATCGCTTCATCGTAGCGTTGCAAACCATGCAGGGCTGCATGTCTCTGCTCGTATCCCCTCGGATGGAGAGGGTCAGCCTTGATTGCCTGCACCGGTTGAGGTCAGAATGGAGAGACAAGGGGGAAAGCCAAGCCGTACGGAGTCCGCGTCCTTCAAAGCATCCTCCCAAAAACCTAGCATTACCCTGGCATTGCTTCGCTTAACAAGGAGACCGACAGGGTTCGACGGATTCAGGGACAGCGCAGTAGAGTACTGCAGGACCGCTCGCGGAAAATCCTTGGACATCGCTGCCACATCACCGTTACTTTCGAACGTCGCGAGACACTTTTGAATGAGATCTGAGGCGGAAACTCAACGTATGGCGATCTGAATTGGTTATGACGAACATACCGGGATTCCAGTTATTGGTGTTCTCGCTCGTCAACACTTCTTTTCCAAGTGTTTCTGCTATGGTAGAAAGTGACTCTGCAACTTCGGAATGGCCCATGGCATACATGGCTCTGTATAGCTGTAGCTGAATGGCCGGGGCAAGTCTATCAAAGTCCCATCCGAATATCTTTCAGGCAGAGTCAGAGTGACCGTAGAGAGTCGAATAGTTCAACCTACAAGCGAGATGACTGCCAGATGAGGACATTGTTGAAACGGGATGGCTTCTTCAGCACGCTTAAACAATTCTATCGCGCGTTTGTTGTTGCCTCCTTTCATCGACGTCCTTCCGAGTAGGAGGAATAGCTGAGCCTGTCGATGCCCTGTCAAGTTTGTATGAAGGCTCATGTTGCGTCGTGTACGCACCCGGACAGTGACATATAACGATGGATCGTCCGATAAATCGATCAAGTCACCTACACGCAGGATAGCATCATCATGTTTTCCGCATTCAAACAGGATAATGGCCTAAACAAGACGAAAGGTCAGTACCGACACCGACGGCAATGAGAAGCACAGGCCCTGATCAGCAAGAGAAATTTGTTTTCGCTTGAGAGACCTTCTGTGAACACAAGATCGAATACCCGCAAGGCTGATTCGTGCTCCCCATTACCGACAAGGGTGATGGCATGCGCGATATAGCCGATGACGGATCTCCGAACCTTGATAGACTGACGGACGATGGTAAACACAACATAGAATGCCAGGTTACCCGAACTACTTACCTCTTGGGCATCGCCGATTGCCATTTTCCACCGTTTCGAACAGGCTTGCACAAGAGCGCGGTGAGCAAGAGTATGTGCGTGATACGACGCGTTGGAGGGGGCTATGACGCCTTGTGTCAAGAGCTCCTCGGCGCGGACCAAGTCGCCCTGCATCCACGATTTGAAGACGGTCTCGCTAATGCACACCAAGGGTAACTGCGATGAAGGATTAGGTTCGACGACATCGACGGGTTGATTGCTTACATTCACTG
>JBBPMA010001353.1:0-11475 GCA_038090075.1 Xanthoconium purpureum | reverse complement strand
GGGCTCTTTAACACTGATGTGAGGGTTCAACTCCAAGGGAGGATCTGTCACGATGGGAGTGGTGGAGAGGGAAGGTGGGGTGGTAGGATGGAACAGGGAAGAATGGGCAATGGGTGAAGGTCTGGCCATGTGAGTGGACAAGTGTGGGGATTGTCCATAAGGGGAACCGGAAATCCAAGTATGTTGTCTTGGTTGGGACATGGTAGGTGGTGGGGAGTCTTCCGGAGAAGCTTGTGAGGCTTCTGGGGAAGAGTCAGTGTTGGGCTTGGGTTCTCACCAACTGAGTAGGTTGGTGAGATTGATTCTGCGTGTGGTGGGTGTGGGCACACTCCTAGCGTGAAAGCTAGAGTGGAAAGAAAGCTAGTTCTTTTGTTATGTCGAGTGTTGCTTTCTAGTGTTCCATGGTGCTCCTGGGACTACCACCCAGTGAGGCTTGGTAAAGCGGCTGGTAGGTCTTATTGGTGTAGTCTAGCAGGCAAGGGCTTATTGTTGTGGCCTTCCTGGACAAGAGTAAAGCTTGAAGCGATACTTGAGGGACCTAAGAGTAGGTCATCGATCGGGCAAAGCACACAGACTCGGTGTGAACACAAGTATCCCCTCAACTGTGAGGAGGATGGGGTCTCAAGGGATCTAAAGGGAAACCTTGGAATGGACTAGATTACAATGCAAATGTGTAGAACTAGCTGAGGAGTCTCAGTGTACATGGGGGGTTTATATATCTCTAAGGGAAATGCACAGACCAAGACAGAATGGTGGCACATGTGGAAAGTGGAGGCCTGTCAGGGTCTTGTGTCTAAAAGGAGAAGCGGAGAGCTGCAAGAAGAGCAGAAAAGGAAGTCATATGGAAGACTGGAAGAGATCCGTTCCAGAAGGGATACAGGGCTCCATGTCACAAAGGAACTGTGGAATCAGAAGAGCAGAAAGATACGGAATGTACAGAAAGCCAAGATGAATACAGAAAGAGACTGAGATGTATCTGGACAGTGGAGTGCTGACAGGACAGTGAGATCTATGCACAGCAGATAGAAGCCTAACCATGCAAGGAATTTAGAAAGAGAATCCAGAATGAGACAGTGGGGTCCAGGTGTCGAGTGGGGTGGAGTAGGGGACAAGGAAACTGTCAAGTGGGAGAGAGAGGTCGTCCCATGGAACTAGGGAAAAAGAGGGGATCTCATCGAAGGGCACAAAATCCATAACACTACCCATGCAGTTCTCTACCTGCAAGCCCCTCTCAAAACCCATGGAAATAATTACAATGTACTAACCCCCTCACTGCATCCGGACTCAGCCATGTCACTACCATCACCTTAATACCTGTCATTGCAGATTTACACATTTATTCATTCACATCCCCCAACCCCATCATTCCTTAATGAATTCTCACGTACAATACAACCTCTACATACACACAGTCTTTCTGTATGAACCCACTGAGAGTAATGGTTTGGATGAGTTGCATTTATTTTAGTGTGAACCTAAGTTCCAACTTGATTGCATGTGCTACCCCCTGATTGCGTGTGTGCTACCCATTTGTGTGTGCAGAATTATTGTGCACTTTGACTGTCATATTTCGATGGGCTGGGCACTCTCTTGTCCAATCGTCAGCATAAATGCAACTCCATCTTACAAGTATGTACTGGTTAACATTGGGGCCATTGGGAGAGATATGGTGGGAGTCAAGCTGTGGTCCATGTCCTCTTCACATCATGCACATTGTTCCTCATTGATATAGATCAGTACACACACTGCACTGCCTCATATTTGGTTCCTGTTTTGAGTACGGAATCGTTCATCCCTCCAATGCACCATCGAGCCCTAGCTCATGGTTGCACTACTTTTTGTAATCCAATAGTGTGGCTCAAAGTTGGATGAGCTTCGCACCATGCAATGCACCAGCCATGTTGCACCACACCACAACCTCCCATTCTGGCTCGATGTAGTAAATTACATAATCACACATCGCAAACACACATTTTATCAGTACAGAATCAGATCTTCTCCATCATGCCTCATTAGACTCTTCATGAACAATATCTTGCCATGTATCTGGTCTATATGACTGTCTGGGCTCTCATGCAACCCAAATTATCTCCTAATGAGGCAGCACAGCTCTTCCACCTTGATGTCAGCACCATCCTTGCCATTTGTCAAACTTGATATCTCTAGGGTCAATCACCTGTTCCAAAGGTTGATTCCCTACATGTTGCATGGCAGTATGCACAAAATGGAGCTGATCACCAGTGCTTCATCAATATGCTTTGTGTCTCTCCTGCTGTTTTTCATATCTTGCTTGATCTCATTCAAGAACACCCTATCTTCTACAACAAGTCAAACAATGGTCAAACTCCTGTCCAAAAGCAACTAGCTGTTACTCTCTACCACATGGAGTGCTATGGAAATGGTGCTTCCTTGGAGGATATTTCTTGGATAGCAGATATATCTGAGGGCTCAGTGGAGTTGTTTACAAAGTGATGCTTTGAGGCAATTGAGTCCCCTCATGATATCTTTGTCTGCTTACCAACAGCTGAGGAAAAGGAGGCAGAGAAGCTTTGGATAGACACCCAGGTTGGCTTCCAAGGCACCTGGCAGGAGGGCTGGGTAATGTATGATGGCACAATTGTTGTCCTTTATACAAAGCCTGGGCTAAATGGAGATGCCTATTTCACCTGCAAATCCAACTATGGCCTCAATCTGTGGGTACTTGTGTTGTCTACTTCACCATGGATGCTCACTTGAACATTAATTTGCTAGGTTGGCAATTTACCATCCAATCTAAGGATTGTGGACTATGCCCATGGCATGACAGGTTCAGCCCATGATGCCTCTGCATTTGAACATACTGCTGCTATGAAGCATACTGGATGATTTTTTGAAGGAGAAGAATTTGCCTGGATTGGCTCTGCATATCCTGTTACCCTTTGTACAATTCCTGTTCACAAGCATTCAGCATCTCTTCTTCCTGAAAACACCCTCTTTGATGGTGTTGTTGCCAACCTACATGTTTGTTCTGAACATTGCATGGGAGCCTTGAAAGGATGCTGGCAATGTTTATGGGGACTTCATGTCAACATTAATTCAAAGTGACAACATCAAGCAGCATGTCAGTGGATCACTATTGCCATCATCTTACACAATTTGGTCATTGACATTGAAGGTGCAGCCAAAGGGGCTCATTTTTCTTCCCTTTATACATTAGCTGAGGAGGAGGATCAGGGAGTATATGATTTTCCTATGGAAGGAGATGTAGGAACTGGTGACACAAAGAGGCATTGGTTGATAGAAGAACTGTTGGTTTTCAAACATTTGTAAATTAATATTCAAGTTGAAACTAGGACTATTCATTGTCCTTTCCCAAAGATGTCTCCAAGCAACTACGCTTGAGGAGATGTGCTGATAACTCATGAACTTTCTCCTGATACTCCTCCACACTCCAAATTCCTGCTTCATACTCCTTTAAAAGCATCTGATGCTCCTGCACAATCCTCTCCTGGTCAGCATGAGCATTGATAGCATCCAAATTAGCCCTATTAAAATATAAGCAAAGAGAACAGGAAGTAAATACCACATACTGTTGCAAGTCCATAAGGGTATCTTCAAAGCTGTGCTTTTTCAGGATCTTTGCAATCCACTCCTTTGCCTTCTCAACACTCTCAGAGAGTGAAGAAGAAAAGGAGGAAGGCTTTGGACCATGTTTCACAGCAGGAGTTACTGGAGGAAGGGTCAAGGATGAAGGTACAACATTTTCCTTACCACCATTGGCACAACTCTCCTAAGACTCTCTGACCAGAAGTTCACCATTTTCACATTGCCAAGAGGGTGACTCTTGAAGCTGGCAATGGGCAGCCCCAGCTTGTAGAATATCATGGAGGCTGCACATTTGTGAATGCTGCTCAGAAGTGAGTGTTGGAGTTGCTTCATTATCGCTCAGAGGCTGGACATGGATGGTTTTCTTGCCATGAGGTCCAACTCCAGTCATAATGACAATGGGAGTAACATTTGGGTGGGATGAAAAGATGCGGTGAAGAGACAGAAAGAAAGGAAAGACCTGAATGATCTCATCTGCAAAACCTCAGTCTGATCTTCCAAAAATGACATTAATATTGGTACATACCCCAGATTGACTGAGCTTCAGTAGTTGTGGTGCTATTGGGGCCATCTGCTGGAATATAGCAGCCAAAGAATTCATCCAAGCCTTCTTCATTACCAGTGGAGAACTTGACACCTTCTCCTATAGTTTGGAGACACTTTGCATGCTCATGATACTTGTTAAGAAGACTACAGAATATTAATAGACACATCTATATGAATATTATGACTTATCCTTCATATTTTCACTTGATACGTTCTCCTACAGCAACAGCATTAATTCCATGATGGTTTGGAAGGATAACAGCAGCCATTTTCTGGTAAACTGTGACCTTGCTGTTGCCACTTGTTTTCTAGGTCCAAGGGCTGTGTGAGGTGGTGTGAAGGCAATGTGAGATGTTACAATACACCTTGCCCTTCTTTCACTTGCCTAGAAGCACAATCCAGTTCTCATTGTGTTCAATCTCCTTGAGAAGCTTCCACACAGTATTTTTGGTCCAGTTGACCTCAGGAATTGAAGCTGCAGGTGGTTTTTTGGTGTGTGTCATGGCCCTATGTGTCAATGGACTTCCTGGCCTTGTGACAGATGACAAAGAGTGCAGTGGACCAGTGGTGGTGTGTCAGCAAGCAATAGCAGAACACTTATCCTATATATCATGTAATATATAAGTCTACTAAGTTGGGGGGTGTGGTGTGGTGTGGTGCATTGCACCGTGCAACGTTCCTCCAACTTTGAGGAGCACTAATATATATACTCAATCTACATTGACACCAGCCTTTCACCTGTTCCCATATCAAGGCTTTGGAGAAGATATTGACATTGCAAGTCCCTTTGCCAATCCCAGTGCATGGAGGTATGTTTTTCAGCCTCTGCATTCTAGTACCCTCTTCATGCTGATTGTTACGTGAGTCAACAGACTTGTGTCGAGGGCAAATGTTTACTTACTCTGAGGGAGGTACTCACGAAGAGACACAACGTCCTCAAAGAAGTCTCAAGGTAAAGAGAATCAGGAAGCAAAGGACTAGATCACAACTAGACAAGTTGTGGATCACACGACTGACACTGTAATTGCACAGAACAAGAATAAGGAAGAAATACAGGCTACATGGTATATAAGTACTATGGATTACATAAGTGGAATGCCATAGAACTGAGTGGAATAAAGGGGATACATGACTACTATAAGAAAAGTAGTCAGAGGAGTAGATAGTCCTGTCGGAGGGATATGGGATCAAAGAGGAAGAAGTATTGGAGAAGTAGAGACATCAAAGGTAAGTAAGTAGTTGGTCTCGTTTTCATGATAAGGGAAGAGATCAAAGTAGACCCAACGTATGGTGTGGATGAGAAAGAAGGTATGACAGAGAAAAAGTATCGTAACATTACCCCCTTTGTACACTTGAGCCCCAGGCTCGAGATACCTAAACCTCCTATTCATTGTCCACCAGGATATTGAGGTCATCATTGTCTGAGTAAGTTCCTCCATAAGTGTTGTGAGATTCTGGTTGGGTAAGTGGATTGATTGGACAGTTATCAACCACATGCCCCAGGGTGTTACATCATCCACAAATTCAAAGGTTGCAGATGTCGTTGAAGTGTCCCCATCGAAGACAAAGGCTACATTGGGTCTCCAAACAATGATGTGCTGTGTGACCTGGCGCTGACTCTTTACAGGAGGGATGTGTACAAGGGGCAGGAAAGCCTGAAGTGACCAAGATCTGAGCAAATGTAGCACCAGATGTTGGGGGATGTGAGGCAAGAGGAAGTGACCAGGACTCAAGAGGCGGAGGAGGTGATCCACTGTCTGTCCATGACCTGGATCCGGATGACATTGTTGTCTTCTATGGTAGGAGGGATGTGGTGAGAGGAGATACAAAGGGCTAAGGGGATGGGGGAAGGGGAGATAGTGGCAGGCCAGTCTGTTCCAATCTGTTCAAGGTATTTTTGTTGCTCTTTGCAGGAGAGGATGCCCCAGACGTGTAGGAAGGTGGGGTAGAGGGTAGTGCTTGGGAGCTCCTCCAGGTATTGGTGGAAGGAGTTGGTGACAAGGAGTTTGAGGACCAGGCCTGGCAGAAGGGAGAGGGTAGTATGTAAAGGTGCTCCAAGTGACTCAGGTAGGTTGACGGGGCAGGCCCTGAACAGTTGGAGTTGGGTGATTGAGATATGGTGGAGAAGTTGGACAAGGGCCTGGCAATTGGTGTCGTGTTCATATGATGGGAGCCTCTCAATTTCACTAAGGATGGTGGGGGAGGCAACAGCAATGGTAAAGAGTGTGTGTACTCGAGAGGTGGCAAGGAATCTAGTGCAGATGGGATGGGTTTCGGAGGGAGGTGGGTGGGCAGGTGAGTAGAGCAAGGTGGGGATAGGATATGGCATGGGAGAGAGGGGAGCTGAATTTCTTGTCAATGCCTGCGTCGAGCAAGGTGATCAATGTATATGAGAAAACTGAAGTTGGTGAGGAAGAAAAGAATGCAAAGGGCAAGAGCAACTCCAAACCAGACAAAAGGGATGTCCTTGAGCTGCATACACAGGGGGGTACTCACTAAGAGATGCCTCGTCCTGTGGTGCTAGTAGTGGATGGGGCAGCTGGGTTCTTTGCAAAAGCAGGAGTGAGTCCTGGTGTGGTCAAGGGGGAGGTTGTGCCAACAAAGAAAGGCAAGCTGATACATGGTGAGCCCCAAGAACCAGGGGATATCAATGGATCTGATGGGGGTGGAAAAGTCATCATGCTGAGGGATGAAAGGCATGTCGTTGTTTTTAAACCCCAGAGTTGGTGGGCCTTTTTGTACACCATGAGAATGTCCGATGCGTGTCAGAGGTTAGACTTGGGTTCCCAGGTGTTTTCTGACAATGGGTATCCTTTCCATGTGGTCAGGAACCTCTGTTGTTCCATGAAGCCCTGATGTGAAACAATCTGTTCCACTTCATATTCTTCTTTGGAGGCAATCAAATCAGGTGGAGGTTTTGAGAAGTTTGGTCCATGTATTTCAGTTTCTTTGTATGGGGATAGTAGGGAAGCATGGAAGACATCATGGATTCTCCAGGTTGAAGGAAGTCTGAGTTGGTGGGAAAGGGGTCCCAACACCTGAGAGATTTCAAAGGGGCCTTGTCTCTTGGGTGCTAGTTTCCTGGAGAGGTGGTTGAAATGAAGATTGGAAGCCTCTAACCACACCTTATGTCTGACTTTCCATGGGGTGAAGTGTCGGAAGTTCCATTCCTTCATGATCCAGCAAGCTGTTTCATGTGCTGCTAATGCCTCCTTTTGTGCTTCTTCTAAGGCAGATAATTGGGTCTCCAGGGCTGGGAGGAACATTTTTCCCAAAGGGGGGTATGTCCAAGGTTCATATCCATAGAGAAGGAAGAAAGGTGAAGCTTTGGTTGAGCTGTAATTGTGATAAAACTCAGCTGTGGGAAGGAAGTCCAACCATTTCTGAGGGTTGTTGGTGCAGAAGATGCAAAGGTACGTTTCAATCTCTTGGTTGGCACATTCGGTTTGTCCATCCATCTGTGGATGATATGCAGTGGATAGTTTGACATTGTAGTGGAGAAGTTGAGCAAGTTCTCTAGCAAAGGCTGATGCAAATTGTGGGCCTTGATCTGAGATCAGGGAGTTGTGGAGTCCAAACCATTTGAAGACATGTGAGACAAAAAATTGGGCAACCCCAGCAGTGTCAATTGTTGTGGAGCAAGGTATGAGAATTACCCCCTTCATAAGGCTGTGGTCGACCATGACCATCAATAAGTCATGTCCGTTGGAGGGGGGAAGATTGGTGATGAGGTTGACAGAGAGTTGTTTGAAGGGGAGGTTACAGGACGAGGGAATGGGCATTAGTGGGGGATGAGTGGGATGGTGGTTGATTTTGTTTTGTTGACAAGTCGCACAGCTGGATATGAATGCATTAACAAAGGAAGAGAGGCCAGGCCACCAAAAGTCATGTTCTAGTAGCGCTTTAGTGCGAAAGCATCCTGCATGGCCAGTGGTGGGGGACTCGTGTATAGATTGTAGAATGGCCTGTTGTTCATGTGGGGGGATGTACATTCAATTCCTAAAGTAAAGGTGTCCATCAGTCATGTGCCACTCATTTTTGGAGGAGCAAGGGAACAGGGGTGGTCCTTGTTGAAGGTTCTCAAGGGCTCGTAGGACTAGGGGGTCTGACTGGGAGGAAGATCTAATTTTTCTGGCCAGGGTGAGGTCCAATGCATTGATGATCACCGGTTCTGGACAGATAGATGCGTCTATATTGTCCTGGGTGGTGTTAATGTGATCATGTCAAGAGAGTGCGTCTGTTATGCGAGTCGACAGACTTGCATCGAGGTCAAAGGTTTACTTACTCTGAGGGAGGTACTCATGAAGAGACACTGCGTCCTCAAAGAAGTTTCAGAGAAGAAGGAACCAGGTCACAACTTAGGTATGTTGTGGATTGCAAGACTGATGCTGTGATTGCACAGAACAAGAATAAGGAGAAGGTACAGGCTAGGTGGGTATTTAAGTACTACTGATTACATAATAGGAATCTAGTAGAACGATGTGGAAGGTAGGAACACGTGACTATTGCAAGAGAAATAGTCAGAGGAGTGGATAGTCCTGTTGAAGAGATGAAGTATCAAAGAGGAAGAAGTATGGGGGCAGCAAAGATGTTGAAAGTAAGTAGATAGTTAATCTCCTCCTCATGATAGGGAAAGAGATCTAAGGAGACTTGACGTACAGTGCGGATGAGGAAGAAAGTATGATTGAGAAAGATGATCGTAACATTACCCCCCTTGTACACTCGAGCCCCAGGCTCGAGATACCTAGTCATTATCAACCAAGGTATTGAGGTCATCGTTGTCTGAGTAAGATCCTCCATAAGTGTAATGAGACTCTGGTTGGGTAAGCGGATTGATCGGACAGTTGTTGACCACATGCCCCAGGGTGTTGCATCGTCTGCAGATCCGAAGATTGCAGACGTCATTGGAGTGTCCCCATCGAAGACAAAGGCCACACTGGGTCTCCAAACAATGATGTGCCACGTGACCCAGCGCTGATTCCCTACAAGAGGGGCAGGTGTATAGGGGGCAGGAGAGTCCGAAGTGACCGATATCTGAGCAAATATAGCACTTGGTGTTGGGAGAGATGGGGTGGGAGGAAGTGACCAGGACCCAAGAGGTGGAGGAGGTGATCCATTGTCCATCTGCGATCTGAATCCGGATGACATCGTTGTCTTCCAGGGTGGGAGAGACAGGGTGTGAGGAGATGCGAAGGGCTAGAGGGACAGGGGAAGGGGAGGTGGTGGTGGGCTGACTTATTCTGATCTGCTCAAGGTACCATTGTTGTTCTTCGTGAGAGAGAGTGCCCCAGACGTGTAGGAAGGCAGGGTAGAGGGTAGTGCTTGGGAGCTCCTTCAGGTATTGGTGGAAGGAGTTGGTAACGAGGAGTTCGAGGACCGGGCCTGGCAAAAGGGAGAGGGTAGTACGTAGAGGTGCTCCAAGTGATTCAGGTAGATCGACAGGGCAGGCCCTGAACAGTTGGAGCTGGGCAATTGAGATATGGTGGAGAAGTTGGACAAGGGCCTGGCACTCAGTGTCATGTTCGTATGATGGGAGTCTCTCGATTTCACTAAGGATGGTGGGGGAGGCAATGGCAATGGTAAAGAGGGTGTGTACTTGAGAGGTGGCAAGGAATCTAGTGTCGATGGGACGAGTCTTGGGGGGAGGTGGGTGGACAGGCAAGTAGAGCGAGGTGGGGATATGATATGGCATGGGAGAGAAGGGAGTTGGATTGTTCATTGAGTCCTGCGTTGAGCAAGACGATCAATGTATAGAAGGAGGCTAAGGTTGGCAAGGAAAAAGAGGATGCAGAGAGCGAGAGCAACACCAAACCAGACAAAAGGGGCGTCTTCGATCCACATACACAGGGGGGTACTCACTAAGAGATGCCTCATCCTGTGGTGCTAGTAATGGATGGGGCAGCTGGGTTCTCTGCAGAAGCAAGAGTGCGTCCGGGCATGGTCAAGGGGGAGGTTATGGCAACGGAGGAAGTCAAGCTGGTATACGGTGAGTCCCAACAGCCAGGGGATGTCAACGGGTCTGATGGGAGTGGAGATGTCGTCGTGCTGAGGGATGAAAGGCATGTCGTCGTCTTTAAGCTCCGGAGTTGGTGGGCCTTTTTGTACGTCGTGAGAATGTCTGATGCGTGTCAGAGGTTGGATTCGGGTTCCCAGGTGTTCTCCAATGATGGATACCCTTTCCACGCGGTCAGGAACCTCCGCCATCCCGCGGAGCCCCAATGTGAAACAATCTGTTCAACTTTGTATTCTTCTTCGGAGGTGATCAGATCGGGCGGAGGTTTCGGGAAGTTTGGTCCATGTGCCTCGGTTTCTTTGTACGGGGATAGTAGGGAGGCATGGAAGACATCATGGATTCTCCAAGTCGGCGGAAGTCTCAGTCGGTAAGAAAGGGGTCCCAATACTTGAGAAATCTTGAATGGACCCTGTCTCTTGGGTGCTAGTTTCCTGGAGAGATGGTTGAAACAAAGATTGGAAGCTTCTAGCCACACCTTATGTCCCACTTTCCATGGGGTGAAGTTTTGGAAGTTTTGTTCCTTCATGATTCGACAAGCTGTTTCATGTGCCGCTAGTGCCTCCTTTCGTGCTTCTTCCAAAGTGGACAATTGGGTTTCCAGGGCAGGGAGGAACATCTTTCCCAGAGGGGGATATGCCCGAGGTTCATATCCATAAAGGAGGGAGAAAGGCAAAACCTTGGTTGAGCTGTGTGGGACAGAATTGTGATGAAACTTGGCTGTGGAGAGGAAGTCCAACCATTTCCGAGGGTTATTGGTGCAGAAGATGCGGAGGTATGTTTTGATTTCCTGATTGGCACGTTCGGTTTGTCCATCCGTCTGTGGGTGGTATGCAGTGGATAGTTTAACATCGTAGTGAAGAAGTCAAGCTAGTTCTCTTGCAAAGGCGGATGCAAATTGTGGGCCTCGGTCTGAGATCAGGGAGTCGTGAAGTCCGAATCGTTTGAAGATGTGTGAAACAAAAAGTTGGGCGACTCCGGCAGCATCAATTGTCTTGGAACAAGGTATGAGGATTACCCCCTTCATAAGGCCGTGGTCGACCACGACCATCAATGAGTCATGTCCATTGGAGGGGGGAAGGTCAGTGATAAGATCGACAGAGAGTTGCTTGAAGGGGAGGTTGCAGGATGAGGGGATAGGCATCAGTGGGGGTCGAGTGGGGTGGTTGTTGATTTTGTTTTGTTGGCAAGTCGCACAGCCAGATATGAATGCATTGACAAAGGAAGAGAGGCCGGGCCACCAAAAGTCGCGTTCTAGAAGTGCTTTAGTGCGAAAGCGTCCAGCATGGCCCGTGGTGGGGGATTCATGTATAGATCATAGGATGGCCTGTCAT
>JBBPMA010001352.1:0-11483 GCA_038090075.1 Xanthoconium purpureum | reverse complement strand
AGGACGCGGGTTTTATGGACCTGGTGCGCACACGTTGGAATTTTGGGGGGATTGAAGCCGTTAACGTCTGTTCAGAGGGTATGTATGGCAACTTTGCGGGCCGGGACGCCTCTCGGGGCATGGCCAAGCAGTCTTTTGATCTGGGTACGTTCTACTACGGATCCCACTCGGTGCATTGGATCACAGTTTTCGCCACTCAGAAATGTTGACCCCGATCGACCAACCTCTGGACAGGCTGGAGGACCTCCGCCCAGATGAAATGTACGTGTACAGTATTCACCAGATATGTACAGTTGTTCTGACGCATCTCCCTCAGCGAAAACATGAAAGGTGGGTCAAGTGAATGTGCGTTTCACGCTACTCAAATATGTTCATCGCTCCTCAGGCTGGATTGAGCATTTTTCGAACAAGTACATGATTTGTGGCAAGTTAGTGGAGAACGACGCTATATAGCTTTCTTGTGCGCAGATCCCCACCTTTGTATCGTGTCATGGTAGACATGTCGTGTATCGTATCAATTTTCCTGTGAATGTGGTAAACATTTGGCGTGTATCTCGACTTGTATGCGAACGTCACTGTGGACAATGAACACATCGATCACGGGCGCGCCGTGAATCAATCGCATCCTCGCAAGTGCAACTTACCATCTCTTATCTCGACCTTCGTGAGACCAACATCTGACGCATCTCTACCATGAACGACGATGAGGACTTCTTCACAAGACTCGGCGGTCGCGACAACAACAACTTCCAGAACCAACTCCGGAACGCACCACGCGATGATGACGACGTCCCGATGGCTGCACCACCCCCGTTGGAGGAAGATGAGGAAGAGACACCACTCCAGCAGCTCATCCGACACTGGATGAACGAGCGGCACGCGCCAGATGTTCTCCCAATCGCGGAGGACGTGCTCTCTGGACTTCTCGATCATATACGGCGTCAGGTAGGTGAAATGATCTACATATTTCTATCCTCGTCGAGCGTGGTTTGTGACATGGGGCCTTTACAGTCTGAGACCGTCCAGTTGTTGCGGTCCGATCCCTCGTCTTCCGAGGAAGAACACTTTCGGATTATGCTCGCTCAGACTGAGGTCGAGCGGGTCAAGTTTGTTGTCCGATCGTACCTTCGTACGAGGCTGTTCAAGGTGAGCAAGGTTTGCTACCACGCAACGTCGTTTGTCCAGCAAACAACAACAACAACTGCTACTACGACAGATTGAAAAGTTTGCTCGATATATCATGACCAATCCAGAGGTTCAACAACGTCTCTCGGAGAACGAAGTAGACCACGCTCGCAGGTGACGATTGTCCTTCCTCTCGCATGACAGCCAGCTAATTCACGTATACACTTCAGGTTTGCGAGGCTGACTGACCAGCATTTCTATGTGTCGGTTCTCCAAGGTTTGCCAGAGAATCAGCAGACGTTGGATGATAAGACGCCATTTCTTCCACCGATGAGTGAGTGTCGCGATGGATACAGAATATCTCTAACAGGAGCTTGCAGTCGCCGAGCCTGATAAAACCCACGCCGTCTTCATCCGTGCTCGTCAGAGATGTCCGCCAGTAAGATTACCTGAGTGAGTCGTTTCTTCGCTCCGCCGTACCCAACAGGAAGTTGATTCAGTTCAGTGGTTCTACCCTGACCATGCAAAAAGGACACATCTCTTTAACCCCTTACTCAGTTGTCGAGCAGTCGGTCATGAGAGGCGAAGTTGAGCTGGTTTAATTAATCTACATGTAGCTTTAGCAACACGAGGCCGGCTGAGATATACCTTTTCGTTCAGACTACCATCACCTTGGAACGTAAGGTGAATCCTTTCGCCAGTCTGCATCCTGATCTCGATGACTCGATTCCGCACAACCGTCCCTATCGCCGTCCTCGTCCATCGCGGTGTCTCTCTCTGGTTCTAGCTTTGCCCCTGCTGGGGCCTCTTCTCCCGCGGCATCGGCATCGGCATCAACCCTTCTCTTGCGTCGCTTCATTTGCTCCCCAGTGGCAGGTGCAGTGCCGTTCTTCTTCGTCTTGCCCCACTTGCGCTTCGAGTTCTCCGCAGCTTTTGCTTCGAGGTCAATAGTCTCACCCGCCGACGGGTCCGGCACAGATTCCACGATCTCCTTCAAAAAGTCCAGCATTTCCGTCGTTTCGGCCGCATGTTTTCTAGAGGACACACGTCCACGAGAGGGAGGGAAAGCAAAAAAGGACAAGTGCCACGTACAGATGACACGCCTCGACCTTTTTCGCGCCTCGTTCGAGCGTGATCCCGCTCGCCTCCTCCACGATCATGGCGGGGAACAGTTCGAGGGCTTTTGCTGCGGCGCGTGTGCATGGGGAGTGAGAGGAGGGGTTGAGGGGTGGGGGGCATTCATGGCGTGCGAAGCGCATAAAAAAGGAGGGGCGTACATATCACGACTGGCGTTGCCTGCGCGACCTTGCCGACTTCTTCGTCCTTTTGCATGATTTTCTTTATTCGCGCCTACGTCCGCGTTATGTTCATTGAGTTCGACATGCTGACTGGTCAGGTAGCGGAAGCGAAGGCCTCGCCACTGGGAATTTGGTCTGCTGGTTCTCCGTTTTCATGGCTGGTTGGAGTCTGGACGAGTCGAAGTTGAGGGCTTTGTGAGTGGGCAGTTTAGATGCTGGCCCCGGATATACCCAGCAATACTAAGACTAATTGGCCGAGGTCGCTGTCACCTGAGCGCCGCGCCGAAGACGCAGTTCTCCGCAGCTGAGAGCGTTCGAGTTCACAACGCCCGGTCACGAATTTTCGCAAGTACGAGATATTCGCCATCAGTGACTCAGCACGTTTGCCATTTCATTATCTTTCTCTACGCCTGCTTCGTTCACATGAACGGAGTGCTACTCAAGTTAAGAAACAGCCCTTGAAGCCAGGAAGATCATGATATCTGTGAAGAAATCAAAGAAACAGGAAGACGTACCACGAATACAACAATTTGTCCCGAGTTCGTATACGTAACGACGTATGATCGTTTTCAAGGTTATTGCGGCACAGCAGCCCGTCTTTGCTGAATGGACAAACGTGATGTTGAACTCTGTCGACTGACGTTGTATCCTCACAAGACGGTACTCTCCTGTCAAAGTTTAAGGCATTTGGAAATTCTAGAAATCTAGCATTGGGTACGGGTGCTGTGCACTGATCATATAGCAAGCAATGTCAGTCCGGATTGTGTACACAAGGACGCACCTGCAAAGTGCAAACGCGTAACGGAGCACCAGGAATGGCATGCCTTGAATTCAAAGCAATTTGATTATCAGATTGTAAATATATACTCACTGACGAGTGAGGTCAGTCTGAAGGGAAAGACCCCGGAGGGGAACGCGCCGCGTAGCCGTTCTCCCACGCGACTTGGCTCATCCAACCATCGAACGTGTTCGGTCTGGCCAAGGCCACTTCCAGCGACCTTTCTGCTAGTGGTGTGTCTCCCTTTTCTTGTTGAACTTCGACTAACGGTATAGCAAGAAAGCTTGTCATTGGGGCTCGTACCACGAATGTTGAGTGACATAAATGCCACGCCAGTGGGAGGCTGGAAAGAAGCCAAGATCATACATTATAATGACATACGTGGTACATATTCCATCGCAATTACTTCTTCCTCCAAGTTCATGCCAATACAGCAGTTTACAGACTTCGAGCCACGAAGAATGTCGTAGCAAAATGGCCACGCCGATGTGCTCTCACAGGTGGCGATTCTGCGTCATTGGGTAACGTGGTTTACATACTAACGTTCGATACACAATCTCACATGTGACAATTTTACGCAGGTTCATTGAATGATTCGAATCATTCTTGGGCACTGAAATTGGGACTGGGCGCAACAAGAACTTCAAAGGCTGTCCATTTACGTTATCGACATACTTGCTCGGTTCCCTACGCTTCTCAGAATTTCGTCTGATCGATTCATCCCCCTTCACGCCTAGATGCGATTAGCTATCCTCATTGCAGAATGAAGATTCTCGACTCTATCTCAAACACTTTCTACACCGCAGGTATCTTCACCTGGGATGCGTTTCTGACGTTGGGAAATCTGGTTCGGTTTAGCCGTCCTGTCGGAAAAGTCACACCAGAGGGTAAGCCGGGCTATGGGGGACATTGGCCAGAGTACAGGCCGCCAGAGGAGGGTGACAGTCGAAGCTCTTGCCCTGGGTTGAATGCCATGGCTAACCATGGTATGTTTGCACTTTGCGACGACCGACACGCTAGTCAGCTCACTACCTGTTTTCCCTCCCTGCATTTAGGAATCATTTCACGCAACGGAAGGGGCATCAAGTTCGCTGAAGTCCCCGAACATATCCGTTCGACGTTCAACTTTAGCCCTTCGTTTTGCTCCTTTATCTGTCACTCCACCGCCCGGACGTTAAACAAAAGTTATTGCAGAGATACGTTTGATTTGGAGGAGGTCAGCTTGCATAACGGAATAGAACACGACGCTTCGCTCACTCGTGCGTAGTGTCTCCGCTATTCAGCCAACGCTGACACTTACTCTCCATTCGAATTACATAGGACTTGATACGGCGTTGCAGCCCAACCAAGCGGCGCCACATCCACCTTATGTCGAAGAATTTCTATCGTTCGCTACTGGAAAGGATGCCGAGGGGCACCCTCTTTTCACTAACAAAGATCTGTCTCGCATTTTGGGGAAGCGTCAGGCAGTGTCCAAGGCAACGAACAAAGAATACAGTCTTCGACTCCCTCACAGATTCCTGAGCGCTACCAAGTGTGTCGTCTCTATCTACACCTCTGTGACGAGCTGATGTTTATTCCCTCTGATTTGTGTAGTACGTCGATGATCCCGCTTGTATTTGGCCGTCGAGCAGACAGCTTACGAGCAATTCTATTAGAGGAACGGCTTCCTGAGGGATGGGAACCACGAGCTCGTAAGCCCTACGGGCTGACACTTCACACGCTCAACTTCACGGCTCTACTAATTTGGCTTGGTATTCGGAGGGCTGATTGGGCTGAAGATGCCAAACGAGCAGCCGAGGAAAGTACTTGAGAGTCAGGAGTTACTGAAACAATGAAGGTGTTTGACAAATGCCGACCGATGTTCATACTTAGCTTGCTTACCTTTCTCGCTGGTATTTTGTGTACAATTGATTACGGTTTTCTTTCTCTGGTCCGCCTTACTCGATCTTTCAATCCCCGTGAGCCAGATTCATTTTCCCCAAGTGCGAAATATATACAGCATCAAGACCAGAACAAGAGTGACAGCTGCCGTCTGGTATCGGCTTTTTGTAAACCAGAGATTCGATCAAAAGGTAGTCGTTCTTATCTTGCGAGACCTGGCGACCGACGTGCTGTTCGAACTTCGGTGTGAAGTATTTGAACGATTCTAGCTGGCCAAATATTTTCGGGCACGGAAACCCTGAGAGACATGTCGGTCACAGTAAGTCGTCGACACGGTGTCATGTCAGCATGCAAAAAAAACGCGAAGCGACATCGCTGGTATGGCCTGTTCTCTCAGATAAAGCAGTTTGGTTTTTACATCTTGTTCACTGACTCGCCGGAAGGAAACCCGGAGGGGAACGCGCCGCGTACTTGGAGATGTTGAGTCACCCACGTGACCTTGTTCATCCAATCACCGAACGTGTTCGGTTTGACTGATCACCGCGACTTTCTCTCGACCTTTCTTGTCTCCTTCTCTTCTCGAATTTCGGCCGACGGTGTAGCAGGAACGCTTGTCGTTGCAAGCCGTAGCGAAGGACACACTTGTTTCAATTTGTCGTGTGAGACAACGCGAAAGGCAGTGACGCGACGCCGCACAATGACCGACACGAACCGCGACGGCATCAGTACGTCGCATCACGATTTAGACGTGCCGACGGGCTTGCGCTATCCCACCAAGAACAAACCCGTACAGAAACGAACGCGATCACAACTCAAAGTACCCGATTCGACTCTACGTTTACCCCTCTCGCGCTCACCCCTCAAAGACGCAAGAAAGGCACACGCAAGAGCGCGAGAAACCTCACCAACATCGCAGACGGATTCGCAGCTACCTTCGCCAGGACCTTCGCCTGCGGAGCGTGGAGAGATAGTGGCTGGGATGAACGTGGTAATAAAAGCAGACCCGCAGGAAACGGTGCACAGGGCGGAGGTAGAAGAAATGGATACTTGCGCAGACGGAGGAGTACAAAGATACGAGGAAGAAGAAGGATCAGAGGACAGCTTATTTAGTGGAGAAGTTTACGGCGAGGACTCCAACTCGAACCAGATTCAACCTACGATGTGGCCCGCGCCGAGCACGAAGAAGAGAGCGTCACCAGACACCGACGAAATACGTGCTCTTTCAAGTCCAGGCAGCCAGCGGCAGTCAAAACGCGCCAAAATAGAAGCCTTTCAACTCCTGGGTCGCAGGCAAGAGCACTCAGAGTACCACGAACCTCTTCGAGACCCTGATGCCAGTACCCCGGGTCGGCGCAGAGGTCATAAGCGTGTCGCATCTACGAAGCCGACGTCATCCCCGAGCAAGGCATCGTCTTCAATTTTCCCTCCCCGTGCGCGGTCTGTGCCTCCGGGTGGAGGGAACGAGGTCCTGGCGGTCGATTTCACGTCTATCCCACCTTCCCCGCGGCGTTCACCAAGTAAAGGTGCGGTCGAAATTCGACGTGCGCAATCAGTACCACCGCCTGATGATGAAGAAATGGATGTTGATGCCGACGACGCCTCTGTCCTCTTACAATTCACGAATCATACGCATGTCGCTACCCCTCGAGCCAATCCGGTGTTTCAATACACGGTAAATTTTGCGACACCCCGTAGATCCGAGACACTTTCGCGCTCTGGTTTCCCCATTGCTTCCCCTCTCTCGCCTCTTACGCCTCTTCCACCTTCGCCGCCGGAATACCCACCCGATATGCGTAGTGTACTAGCCAAAGTATGTTCTCTGTTTGTTGAAAGGGTATCTTCTGACCACTTGTATTCTTTCTGTTTGACAACTGCGTGATCTGTTGCGTACCACATGAAGGCAAGCGCAAAATTACGCATGCTTAGTGGTAACAGGGACTCTTCCGCCAACACTTCTGGGTCCGGGTCCCGGGTTATTCCACCGATGGCTGACATGATCGCTTTCACTGCTCATGCGCCTAGTCGGCCTTCATCGGCAGCCTCCACGTCGCGCCCAGTCTCAGTCGCTCCAGGTTCTCTTGCCGCCTCGCAGTCTCGCCTGCCCCGACTCCCACTGACTTCAACCAATTCAATGGAACTGATGCCTCCTCCGACCGCTTCCAGGGGGCAAGACGGTTCAGACAATGCTGTGGTTGGGGGTTCTGGTCAAGCGAAGGGTACGTCGTCAAACAGCTTGGATAGTGTAGGAAGAGTCCCTGACAACACCTATGTAGATCTCTCTTTGATACCCAGTTCACGGCCGGGTTCGAATGCCAGGCCTCTCTCCCGCCCTACTATCATCGGAGCTATGAAACCCAAGCGAGGTCCTTCGGTACTGCAAGGCCAAAAACGCATAACACGGAGCCTGTCGATGAAGGAACAGAGAGTCAAAGGGGAGCGTGCAGAAGTCGAAGACATGACAGAAGAAGGTAAACGACAGTCTCCATTCCCACCACCAGTAAGAGCTAAGGATGTTTATCAGTCCCTGTTACAACAACGGATGCCGTCCCAGGACCCTCGTCTGAAGTGGCAGCCATGCCCCCACCGTCGACTACCATCACATCTAAACCTCGCCTACCGAAATCGACGGGTGTCCTGGCCTCAAGATCAAAGCCACCATTTCCCGCTAATAGGTCTGCTTCCCTATCAAAAGTTCAGCCCGACTCCAGCAAGATGAAACAGGCATCACTTAAAGCATTTATGAAGTTATCGACGGTGGGAAGTGTTGCCACTACGAATGACCCCGCTGCATCCACGTCGACCTCATCCCCATCGAAAATCCCTCTTCCAGCATCACCATTAAAGCGACCCCCGACGTCACGAGCTGGAGCTACGAAATCATTCCTCCTCTCTCTTGGTTCCACCAGCACCAGCGCAGGGACTGGGTCGGTTCGCGCGACCTCGGGACGTTCTCTCTCGAACCTTTCGCATGCACTGGACAAACTCGCCGCGCCACCACCCAGCCGACCGAATACAAGTATGGGATTCGTTAGGGACGAGGGAACAAGCGACGATGAAGACAGTCCTGCGGAGAAAGGCAAAGGGAAGGGAAAGGCTAAAGATGACACTTCATTGCCTACAACGTCTACCACCCAGAGCTCGGGGACGAGGTTTGCGCGGCCCACTGCGTCGTCACTCAAGCGTGCGGTGACCGTTACCGGATTTGGATCGACGGCGGGGGGGATGCGCGGTCGGGGTGGAGCCGCAGTTGGGGGAACGTGGAGAGAGAGGGCGGCGGGAGGAATTTTTGGCAAGGCGGGAGATAGGGCGAGCAAGAAGACGAATTTGCCCGTCGTGGTGGGCAGCCCTGTCAAAGGATCGGGGACTACGAGTGGTTTGGACAGGGAGAATCGGGGAGCTGGCAAGCCCAAGTGGGGCTTGGGGGTTGCGAAAGGTGTTGGAGGTCTTACAGGCGATGGAGACATATTCATGTCGCAAGAGGCGGCTTCGGCTGACGGTCTGGAGCAAGATGCAGTCATGGAAGACGTCTCGGCCGAATCGTCAATGGGTGGAAGTGCCGCGTCTCACAAGCCAGCGGCTGCCAACGCAAATGCCGACATTGACCTTACGACCTCGCCGATTTCGGCGGACAAGGGAAAACAACGGGCCGTATCGTCCTCGACGCTTAACCCCGCTTCGTCGGCCCTGCATGCACTCTCAGAGAGCCTGTCGTCCTTGCCGCAGACTCCTACCCCGCCGAAACCGAGAGCAGTTGGGACACGCACGGGGCTGCGAAGTTCGACTGCGGCGACAGGCAAAGAAAGCCCTATGCTCGGTGGGAACAGTGAAGTACATGGCAGCGGTGGTGCAGGACCCAGTAACGGGACGGTGAATGGTTCTGGCGGTGTCAAGAAATCCTCGCTCAAGATCTTGAAGCGGTGCGCGATATTCGTGGACGTGCGTACGGAGCAAGGGGACGACGCGGGGAGTCTGTTTGTCGATATGTTGAGGGGACTCGGTGCAAAGGTGAGCATCATTTTATTTTACGTTCTCTTCTACTTCGCGCAGCGAAACGAAGAGGTTGATTCCCTATGGGTGTCTAGATCATGGGTCGGATTGGCCAGACGTGTACGCACATCGTATACAAGAATGGGCATCCTCATACGCTGACACGATATCGGTGCGTTGATTACTCATTCTCGTTCCGCTGGCCACTTAGACGACTACCTTTGTTGCCTGGCGGTGATGTAGCATGTTGAACAACCCCAAACCTACCGTCGTCGGTATCGCGTGGGTAGTCGAGTGCGTCGAAAAACGTGCAAAGGTAGATGAGGAGAAGTTCAAGGTCGACGTGGACATGATCGATGTGGCAGGTACCAACCACAAGGTGCTTCCCTTGCCTCTCCTTCCCTTTAATGCCCGTTTTAATGGTGATCATATTTCAGCGCCGCCGGTCAATATTTCCGAAACACTTGATTCCCGCCTCGCCTGGTCCCGACTATGAAATGCCTGTACACATGTCCTCGGAGGCCGACGAAAACGACGAAGCGGTGGGCGGTATCGATGAGTCATCTTGTGCGTGTACGTTTTGTTCTGTCCTCGGTGCGACGCGAGTCTCATTCATCGTGATCCTGTAGCGCAAGACCCAGACATGAGTATTCGTTCGAGAGAAGAGGACGATTTGCCGCCTCTTGAGCGTGCGCGTAGACGGAGGAGCATTTTGCCCGGCGGGCAGACGCGACTTGTCCCCTAACTATAGCTTTGTTCTTGCCGAATCGTCATGCTAGATTCGCTCAGCACATCTTGGGTGGACCGAGACGAGCGACAGCTGGCGGGGTGCCGACTGTCAGACCGTTGCTTTGCTATGTATTGTATCCAGCTCGAAGTTTTCCTGTTCCTGGTTTCCTTTTAGTGGAGGGTTGTTCTCGTTTTGATTCTGCTGGAGAGGTTTGTAGATTTTGTCACAGAGTAAGGAACCTGATCGATTTGGCCATCTCTCCTAGTAAATGACATGATATACTCCATGAGGGGTATACCTGATGGGATTGCTATGTGCTAACGAGACAAAACGCGGAGACGGGGTATGGGACCCGCACATAAGTGCACATTTACAGTGCTAGAGTACAACATGATCAGGAAAGAAAACCGACATGGTGAGACGAAAACGACGAAAGTTGTTGACAAAAGAGAGATGCTGCAGGTATATGATCGCTGATACTTTTCCGTCCGCTCTAGACCAGCTGAGCAGGGCTGGCCGAGATAACAGTAGGAATCAAGGGGTATCAATCTTCATCAACTTCATCGCCTTCCTCGTTGAGCGGTTTCCAGGATGGATAGACATCCGTCCATCTGTAAGGCAGATGGGATACTAGCAAACACACGCAAGCAAAGTCTACTCACACATATTCTCCCACACCGGGCTCTGGCTCGCTCTCTCCTCTCGGCCACCAGGAGGGCAACGAGCTCCGTTTGACCTTCTCGCGAAGGGAGAAGAGGGGGGTGAAACGATGTTCACCCCTGGGATTGGAGGCCCTGCGCAGCAGGGCGCTCTCATTGCTCGTCCACCAACCGAGTCCGAGCTCGCTATTCACTGTGTCTGTCACCGCAGTCCTGCCACAAAAGGCTACGGAAAACTCTCCCCCGGCTGGAGAGCGCTGGGTGAATAACAACAAGGCTGGAAATGAATTAGGAACTTACATTTATCCGATAGGTACAAGAGATATGCAGGACATGCGAGCGCGGTCGTAACGACCTGCTTGCCTTCCAACAATTTCGTTTCGAGGATCTTCGTCTGAACGAATTTGGGAATAAACCTTTGCCGGGGTGTGAGGAGAATGATAAGTGCTCCGCGTTTGTGGTTTTGGAATCTCCATGTCCCTTTGACGGATGCTGACGCAATTCCGGGGACGTTTCTGGAACACAACATCTTAATGAGAATGGATCCTCGCCAATCATGGACTTACACGCTCTGATCGACTCTGAGTTCTCCTTTCTTGACCCCCGTGGAAGCAACGATGTAGTCTTGTTCATCATCACCCAGTTCTGCTGGGTAAGCTTCAAGGTCGAATTTAAACCCGTTCTCGTTCAGAGATTTTTGGAAGCTAGGGTCGTAAATGTTGCCTTCCACAATAAGCTCGCCGTTCTTATCGAGTGTTCCATAATCTCCCACCTGAGGACAAAGACAGAAGTCAACGCTGATGGGCATCGATTATGATTGATGAGATAATTACAGAGACGGGGATGGGAGGGTCCCAGTTGGTCCACTTTCCAGAGGTTTGGCGAACGAGGTCGATGAACTTTCTGATGGTGCGATTCTCTGCCATGATGCTCTGTGGTGGCGGTCAAGGGCAGGAAGGCGCGACGCGAGGCGAGCTTGTGTGAGCTTGGGAAAACGCCGAAAGAACGAGGCTGGACAAGGC
>JBBPMA010001351.1:0-11487 GCA_038090075.1 Xanthoconium purpureum | reverse complement strand
GTCGGCAATCTGTCCTTGCCTACTACTGCATCGATTTGGGCCTGAGCTTTTTCTTGAACAGCCGGATTGATCACCATCATGAGGAAGAATGACATCAGAACCGCGGTAGGCTTTTTTTTGATATTGTTAACAATGATTATAATGAAGACATCGCGAAAACGATGTATTACGCACGGTGAGTGATCCGACTGGTAACAAGCACCAACATCAATACAGGATCTCCAAAGGTAGCTCATAAGCGTACCCAAGAACGCACTGCCAGACGCTATCATGAGGTTCGTCGTCCACGCTTCATCCGGTGAAACACCTTTTCCCTCCATCTGTCGCAAAGCATCGTGTACCATTGACGATGTGACACTATCTTTCGACTATCATATGTAACGATTCAGCCTGCGCACGAGATGATAAGTCAACAGGACCATTGCTGACCGCTTTTTGGAGAGAGTGCTGAAAAGGTCGTTGGAGATGCAGGCCCGCGCGCTCGCGTACCACCGCTATTTGCTTCTTGAACGACATGCCGGGAAACCATGACGGGAGATAAAGCACTTTTTACATATTCATCTCCAGATCACACGAGAAACGTAATAGACTCACACCATGGAAAGGCACCAACGGTAACGATTCTGTCGAGAGTCAAGATAGAAAAGGCAATTTGGATCAGATTTGCCGCATTATCGATGACTTCGTCCTTTTTAGACACCGGTTCATAGTCATACACGCCCTTCAGGACGACCGATGACGAATATCTTGGTGGAAGGATGAGCAGAGTTGACCACGTCGTTAGGAGCTCATACACTTACTCGAACACATGATCTCTGAATTGTTCTGGGGCATCAAACAACCGCTGCAGGAGCAGGCAAGCCCTACGGTTTTGATAGGGCAAGAATCTATGGACCGCCTCGGGCCGAAACGTCTCATTGATGAACCGTCGGTGAAGTCGCCACTGATCTCCATATGGCAACAAAGGGGAGATGGCATTCACCCCACACCTGGAATAACGGTTTGAGATTATTGATATGAAAGGAAAGGAAGACCCGACTTTTCACTCAAGATGGAGGGTGGGCGGTCTGAATAATTCGCGGACCGGTTTTCCAAAAGTTCGGTTGCAACCTTTACTGAATTGATGATGATGATGTCTTGTCCGAACACTCGAGTATAGATCAGGTCGCCTGTATGGAAGTGTCGGGTTGGGTAGAGGGCATGCAGTCGGACACGTTGCAACCTACCGTACTTCTTTGCCCACTTGGCATATGATTTCCACGGAGCATCTGGGTCAACCCCGGTAACATTCCCCACAAATGGTATACCAGGGGGTCGGGGAGGCAATGGATGAGAAGTTCGACTCCCGAGAGCACGCCCTCCAATGAGTACAACCACGGTAAGCCCAAGGGCTAAGGTGCCTGCAGTCGTCCAGCTAGACATTGCGTGAGGACGAGGGAAAGCAACGATGACATACTTGTCGATGAAACCCAATCAGTTTATACGCTAGCGGGGACTCTGGGGTGAGAGGGGAGAGAGATTACATAGACGTAACAGCGGTGCCACTTCGATACTCCGCACCCTCATGTCACCTTGCTGACAGGAGAACCCCACACAGTTTCCGCATGATGAAACCTGTGAGAGATTGCTATCCATTCCGAAGTTCTCCGTTCCCAGTTGTGGCAAGTTAAAGGGCCCGACCACCTTGGGAACCGAGGACTCACCTCCGTCGAACGAGTCAGCTGGTCTTACAGCGGATCGCCCCGTATAGAGTAGAAGTACATCTAGATTGCGCATCAGTACTATATTTACCAGGTGAGATATTTGTAGATGGCATGAGAACAACAGCCCAGTCCTGGGAGCGGTCAACGACATGTCCCTCCCTCGTGATCGCGCTATTTCGACAGCGGTGCGACTTCCTGATCGCCCGTATCAACGCAGATAAGCGCCACACCCCATCGATGGGTACTTGCAACGCTAGGGCAACATAACTTGTGTGTCATTCGTCCTCCATGCTAGATCCATACGCCTCCCAATCAACCGCGCGCCGTGGCGGCGCATATCGACCAAACGACGTTAAGTCTGAAAGGTGCCGCATGGTCGGCCGACCGTGGGGACAATTCCAGGGTTGGTCCATCGTTCCCATGTGCCGTACGATCTAAGAACACAGAAGTCAAGATTCAGTTCCGCAAAGCAACGAGAAGATCAAAACGAGAAAGCAACGTACTGCCGTCATTCGCGTCTTATCCAACGCCTTGCCAATCATCACGCTTCGCCTACAGGCACGCATGGCAAACATGGCCCGTGCTTTGGAACAACGAACCATCGTTCCCCTCGGACGGTCCTGCATTAGATGAAGGAGCTCCTCGAGGTCTGTTACGTAGATCCATCAACGTGTACTTCCATTGAGATAAGAGGTACGTTACCCTTGAAATCGAACATCGTATCCTTGGACATTGGTAGCGCCACGAGCTGCAGCCGCATCCTCACACCCGATCCTTCCTCGTCTTCGTCTCCTAACTTCTCTCGTTCCTCCACTTGCTCAAGCTCAAACCCATTCTGCTCTAACACGTCCATATTTTCTACAGCGAGCATCTCGTCAGCGGCGGTGAGCTGCAACTGCCGCGGTCTACACCGAAAGGAGGTATTAGAACACAGCCGCGGCAGATAAGAAGAAGACGCACCGAAAGAGCTTCTGAGAAGCAATGACCGTCTTCTCTTGCAACGTCTCGAAATTCCATTTTTCGTCCGCAGCGTGCTGGTCGACGATGAACAGGTCATCCATCGTCCCTCCCCCTCCGCTATCCGTGGCATCGCACCGCTTTCGCACGATAATGAACCCGAGGTTGAACTGGCCCACGACCACCATGTGTTCGAAATCCGCTTTAGAAATGATACGTGAGAGGGCGGCAGACGCGATGGTGTCCTCGGCGGCGGTTTCGAGATTAGCGGACGAGACGGCGGAACGGAGAGTCGAACTTGGGGTTGACATGGGAGGGGCCGAAGGAAAGTCTAGAGAAGACGAGAGGTGGTTGTAAACCTCGAGGTAGTACGATCCAATGCTGACAAGGTTGACGCGTAGCGTCACGTAGTCAGTGTCTTTCTCTGTAGGAGGGCGAGTAGATCTCGACTCAGATGACGGTTCGACCGTCTTGCCTGCAGGAGGAACGTAGGTCCCAACAAGGGTAGACGAAAACGCCCAGTCGTCTTCCGAGAGTGTTTCAACGTCTTCTGTTCGATCCGCGACATCTCCTTCAGAAGTGGGTGTGATGGCAGGTACAGCGGGGGATTTGGTGACGGTGGATGTCGGTTTGTCAACATCCATTGCCTGTTCGTCATCAGATGGTACGATCATCGTTACCTGAGACGAATCGCTCCCTGCTCTCAGCCGCTTCTTCCTACTTCTTCCTGAATGTTTTTCGCTCTCACCCTCATCCCCTTCATCAAGTTCATCCACCTCCCTATGGTTCTCTCCTTTTCGTATCCCGCGAGCTCGATTTTCATCACTCCCACTTTCGCTCTCGCTTTCCTTCTCGTCTGGCAACGCCTTGCGCCCAGTGCTCAAGAACTGGCTCAGGCTTGACCTGAAGCTCTTCCTCTTCTCCCGCACACCGCCCTCACTCGACAACCTCGCTCGCTTCCTCTCCCTTTCATCTTCTGCGCTTCTTCCGCGGTCGGTCCGAAGATTCCAAGGCGCGCCACGCGTGCTCAGGACGGTCTGCACGGAACGGGGTTTGTTAGGAATGTTAGTTGACGAACGCCCAACATGAATAAGCGGAGCCGTCGGAGTTGACATTGACGTTGAAGTTGACGTAGCAGCGGAACTCGTGGCAATCGTAGCACTGCGTCCGGCTTGCAAAGACCCTGGACTCTTGTCGCCGTTCCGTTCGGGTCCAGCGTCTTCCTTCTGCTTCCCCTTGTCAACTCGCCTAGTAGCATCATATTCCTCTTCGTCGGAGTCGGGGAAGAAAAGTGGCTCGGATGGTGCTCGGCTCCTCGGACGAGCGACCATCCCATCATTGCCCTTTCCCATCCGATCTTGCGTACCATTTCCAATATCCTTCGGTCGAGGCTGCGCAACGAGCGTGGGCTCAGGCTCAGGCTCGGACTCGGGATGCGATCCAGATCCCTCCTCTGCCCTAGCATCCTCTAGCAAGGGACGCGGAACGCCCATCGTAATTGGTTCATCATCATCAGGGGTATCGTTCAGAGCACCGGGTTGATCCAGACGGTATGACGCCGCGCGTTCTTCTCCATCCGGAACCGAGGACACGGCTCCGCCAAGCTGTAACTGTTTCTCACCCCTTTCTCGGTCTCGTTCCCTTATCTGTGTCGGGAGCCTACCCTGGCTCCTTAATTGTTGTGCTTGCTGTTCTGTGTGGGCTTGTGTGGGCTGTATCGTTACATCGTACGTGGAACGGGCGGACGAAAACGCGGTTTCAAGGGCGGTCTGTGGAAGTGTTTGTGATTAGGGATGACAAGCAGAGTTTGCTTGATGCACAAACATACTTTGAGGGCTTGTACGAGGTTGTTTTCACTGTGTAAGAATATCGTACGCTTGTCAGGGCTGACGTTGACATCGCAGGCATCTATGCATAGTGGTCAGATCCGCCAATTTAGCCAAAACGGGCGATTTGAATGGAAGCTGGTATGGGACTTACTTGTGGGCAAGTTGACATTGGCAATAACAAAGGGTGATTGGTTGACATTGAACGTCCTGTACACCTCATTGATGGCCTTCTGGACCTATAATGCCAAGCACGAGGAACAGTTTACTCGACAGCTTGGTAGGAACTCACCTTCCCAGGGTTATATGGGCGCCCATTGACAAAGAAGAACTGTCGGTCGACACTGGTCCGCCCAGCCCCAACCGCAAACTTAGAAATGAGGCCCTGCACTTTGACAGGGGTCACGACCGAACTAGGACCCAACACGGCTTAGCATACAACCGCTCTCCCCAGTGGCGATACACGATACTCACATGTCGTTATCTGGATTCACACGCTTCTGAATGGATCTTTCTGTCTCCACGTCGAAGGACAGATCAAGGTCGACAATGTTGTCCAGTGCTTTGGATCCCCAGACTGCAAGGACGGAGGCGCGGACGGAGGGCGATCCATCTGTTTTGAACTGAACGACCTTGCGGCTGCGCTGAGTGAGGAAGATCCAACGTTGGGAGTGAAACGGACACCCACCCGCCTTCGGTCTGATTGCTGACGGTAAGCCTCACCCCTTTGTTCTCCAGTGTACACGGCACGACAGCATACGCATGCAAGAGATTCAACGCCTTTTGGAATTCGCGTTTCGCGTTCCTCTCGAGCTCTTTTCGCCGCACAGGAAGTGGTTTGAACAGGCTTGCAACCGTGACCGTCGTCCCTCGCTGTAGCGCGTGAACAGTCTGTCTACGGATGAAGAACAGGATGGCGCACCTGCCGAGCAATTTTACCCTTTGACCGCACTTTGCCGTTTCTATCCATCTCGATGACGGTTCCCATTGGTGCTTCAGAGGAAGTTGCTGTTGTGACCGTCAACCCGTCTGCTAGCGCGCAAAGAGACGACAGAGCTTCCCCACGGAAACCAAACGTATGGATACGAGACAGGTCTTCAAAGGACGACAACTTGGACGTGTAGTGCTTGAGTGCTGTCAAAACAAAGGATAAGGCTCGTGTGGACACACAAGAAGACAATGCTGCACTGACCGATGCTGTCGTAATCCTTTGGTGGGATTCCAGAGCCATTGTCGACGACCTCGATTGTCTTGAGTCCATGATTCTGAAAGCGGACCTCTGTGGCACGCTGTGGAGGGCGAAGAAAGATCCAAGGATGGACCTACCTATAGACGTAGCGCCAGCGTCGAGGCTGTTCTCGACGAGTTCTTTGATGGCGGTCTGGAGGTCGACGACGACCTGGCCCGACGTGATACGGTGGACCGACTGAGCGTCAATCGCTCTAATCGTGGATGCGCTCATTCTCTGAGCCTGTGGCGAACGACAATATGTAGTGGCAGTTTGAGTCACTTTTTATTATGTACACACATTCCCGTTCTCGCGCTCACTGTCGCCGTAGTACACGCTGCACACTCCTCGACGCGACGATGCTGTCGATTGGGCTCCGGATGTAGATACGTCTATGGATAGCACTTCGTGATGCTCCCCGGCACGTCCAAAGCTGATGCATGAGGCTCGACTTAAACGTTCAACATGCCTTTGACAATGACGACGCCAGTCACGAGGACGCACCCACCAGCGCACTAAAGGTTCTCGATAAACAGACTCGGACGAAGTGGTCGACGCGTTCCGATGTCTCTTTTGTCCTCGTCGTACATCGATGGCACGAGTCATACGCCATGCCACAGCTTTGAGTCACGTAAACGCTCAAGTTACTCCTAACTCTGCAATCAAATCCAACCATCACCAATGGCGGTACGAACCCCTGCAACACAATGCACCGATTCTCATCTGACACTCGATTGTCCTGCTAGAAAAAGAAAAAACCTCAATTCGAGGATCAGAAACTCCCAGTAAGTCATTTGCAAATTCACTGTCAGCCAAAACTCACCTCAGAGGCACAGTTTCCAGACCCCAAGGGCTGGACCAGCAAGCTTTTTGATCTTGACAAAGTAAAGTACTTGCTTGCCAGCCGTCTCGGTGTGCCAGCCAGTGGTATCGGGAACATCCTCGGAGAGAGAGCCTTCCCCTGTGAGGTCTTTTCCTATCAAAACTCGGCACAACTCGACTTGGAGGTCTTCTATCTTTTCGAAATTTGTGGCGGGGAAGTTTACCGGATCGAAAAGCCAGAGACACAGAGAGAGTTGTGGAAGGTGTTGGGGGAGGACAACTGGATCGAACAAGTCGTACGGAAGGAGGTGTTCTCTTGAAGCTTTGTATCCTATATATACTTTACTTCTTGCTGCTCTAATAATGGGCGTTGTGACTTAGCGCGGCAGTAGAAATCCATGCGCGGATCGTGAGTCGGCAAAGTGTTGAAATGGCAAAGCTTATCTGATCAAACTCTCGACCTAGTGCCTCAAGAACATGTTTCATCCCGCTGAGTGTGAACATTAACTGGGCTTTACTGCAACGAATCCGCCGAGATTACTTGTCTCCCTTCCCCAAAGCGTCGGGGCACCATTTGCATCCTTCAAGTCGGATACAGTTGAGGGAGCGTATTTACCACCTTGCCGAACTCGTCAGCTGTTGATCAAAAGTCCTCAGCTGAATTTCCAGGTCGGGAACCTCATGCAATCCCATCTTTTGAATCCAGCTATTCTTGTACTTGTAGTATCATGGACGGTCTGTATGTATGGGCTGTGTGGTACACTGTGATTACGCATCGTCGTGCATACCGTCTACCATTCCACGTCGGCGGTGGCCGTGAGCTGCGACTATACCGCAAGAAAGGGTATCAAACCAGCACGAATTCCAGCGAGCAGAGGGACGCACGGAGGAGACGTCTAGGACGCATAACCGGCTTCTCCAGCAACGTCTCAAGATTCCACCTTTCGTCCGTAGCGCGCCCATCGACAACAGATCGCTGGTCCATTGCGCCTTGGGCCCTCGCCATGCTTCCGGACGATAAGCTGTCCTGGGACCGTCGTGGGGGCTTTAGAATGATTGGCGGGACGGCGGCTGAGGCGGCGGACGAGACGGTGGAACGAGATACGCATGCGAGAGAGTGGATGCGTTCCTCTCGAGTTCTTTTCGCCACACGGGAAGTGGGTTGAATAAGTCTCAAACCCTGACCGTCATCCCTCGCTGTAGATTGTCTGCGGATGAAGCACAGGATGACACACACCTGCCGAGCGAATTTAGCCTTTGACTGCGCTCTGTCATTCCCATCCATCTAGATGACAGTTCTCATGGGTGCTTCAGCATTAGACCCTAACGATGTTTGTAATCCTTGATCGTTGTCTACGACTTCGATTGTCTTGAGCCCTGTATCACGCTATAGAGGGCGATGAATGAGCCAAGGATGGATGTGGCACCAACGTCGAGGCTGTTGTAACGGGAAGTTATAGTACCAGTAGTAATGAATACATCGGCCACCAGCGTAGAATTAGCAGAGGCGAAGTAGCACAGCATTACCTCTTTACTTAGCTTGCTATCATCATTCTGTCGTCGCACTCGCTGCTGACTCGTGTATCCTGTCACATTCACTACTGACTCGCACAACCTGCCACGCTCGTCGCCGACAAGTGTCTATCTAGTCATGTCCATCCGCAGACTCTCTTTCTTCGTTCATGATCCGTCGCTCGCAGCGACTCCACGACTCCACGACCTCTCGATATCCCTCATCCCTCCTCCTTCAGCAATGTTGGATCACATCCGTGTTCTTCTTTCTTCTCTCGTCGGGTATCACCCACGACATCTCGACTCAGGCTCTGTACGGCTTCAAGAGCCGTTACAGCTGTTCTCGACGAGCTCTTTGACGACCTGACCCCATCCGTGGCAAAACCCGCTACGGGAAGGCCTCAAACGCTTGTGATTCAAGTGTCACTGTAATTTAGTTTGAGCTCCGTCGTCAATGTTAGGGCACCCATATCGACACAGGCATGCCAACGACGTCGTTCGAGTGCCCTTGTCGACATTCGTGCCATATCTGACCCGCTCTCCCCCAACCATGTCTTCTCGAGCCCAGACGCTCACTAGTACTTCCCACCCCAACCTTGTCTATTCGAGCGTAATCGCTTGTCGCCTACCTCCACCATCTCAATTCGAGCCTGAACGTTCGTTGCCCATTTCGATCATGTTCATTCAAGCTCGGTCACTCGTCTCCCACCTCCACCGTCTCAAATTGAGCCCGACGCTCGCTTCCCACCCCCATCGTGTCCATTCGAGCCGGAACGCTCGTTTCCCACCTCCACCATGTCGATTCAAGCCCAAACACTCGTTCCTCATCTCGACCGTGTCTATTCAAGCTTGGTCGCTCGTCTCCCACCTCGACCATCTCAATTTGAGCGTGAACGTGAGGACCAGCGTTCGTTTCTGCCCCCACCATCCATTCTCGAGCTCCAGTGCTCGCTTCCCAGCCCCACCGTGTACATTCGAGCGCAAACGCAAGTCCGCCCACCTTGACATGTCAATTCGAGCATGGCCGCTCTCTCCCACCCGGACGGTGTGACGACGACGCCGCAACGAAGACGACGCGACGAGGACGTATCCTCTCCCCCATCCTCACCCACTTTGCGATGACTCGGACGAGATGACGTACCGCAACAGCAACACCACGAAATCCGAACCTTTGTGAACGATAACACCGTGCAACCGACACAACATTTGCTGATCTCCAAGCATGGTTGAAAAAAAGGATGGCATTCGCAAGGCCGAGTCCCGTCCGAAAGCAATGCGCTTTGCAACATACACACCGTCTGCGATCGACTCTCTCCAATTCCGGGCTCAACAAGCCGTATCTCTTCTTGTCCAAAGGCCGCGGAAGGAGAACTTCCAGCACTCCCATCAGCGGGAAACCGATCATACGACGACTCCGAGGGAGACGGTGAACCGCGGGACAAAGCCTCCGCACCGCTAAGTTGTGAAACGACAAGACGAAGTAACGAAATCCACTCACGACCTACGATAATGTCACAATTGATGCCGCGGACGACGATAGGAACCTCCCCTGTGAAGCACGTCCCTTGATAATTCGCCTGAACGACCGCCCTGTCTGGAAAAGGTAACCCTTCGGATCGCGAAGCAACTTTGAGTCACGTAAATAGGGGCTTACTAATAACTCATAACGCTCAAGTTACTCCTAGCTCTGCAATCAAATCCAACCATCACCAATGGCGGTACGAGTCCCTACAACACAACGCACCAATTCTCATCTGACACTCGATTGTCCTGCTAGAAAAAGAAAAAACCTCAATCCGAGGATCAGAAACTCCCAGTAAGTCACTCGCAAATTCACTGTCAGCTGAAACTCACTTCAGAGGCACAGTTTCCCGACCCCAAGGGCTGGACCAGCAAGCTTTTGGATCTTGACGAGGCAAAGCACTTACTTGCCAGCCGTCTCGGTGTGCCAGCCAGTGACATCGGGAACATTCTCACAGATAGAGCCTCCGCCTGTGAGGTCTTTTCCTATCAAAACCCGGCACAGGCAGACTTGGAGGTCTTCTATCTTTTTGATGGTTGTGCCGAGGAAGTTTACCGGATCGAAAAGCCAGAGACACAGAGAGAGTTGTGGAAGGTGTTGGGGGAGGACAACTGGTCCGAACAAGTTGTGCGGAAGGAGGTGTTCTCTTGAAGCTTTGTATCCCATCTGTACTTTACTTCTTGCTGCTCTAATAACGGGCATTGTGGGTTAGCGCGGCAGTAGAAATGCATGTGCGGATCGTGAGTCGGCAAAGTGTTGAAATGGCAAAGCTTATCCGATCAAACTCTCGACCTAGTGCCTCAAGAACATGTTTCATCCCGCTGAGTGTGAACATTAACTGGGCTTTACTGCAACGAATCTGCCGAGATTACTCGTCTCCCTTCCCCAAACTGTCGAGGTACCATTTGCATCCTACAAGTTGGATACAGTTGAAGCGTGTCTACCACCGTGTCGAACTTGTCGGCTGTTGATCAGAAGTTCTCAGCTGAATTTCCAGGTCGGAAACCTCATGTTATCCCATCTTTTGAATCCAGCTATTCTTGTACTTGTAGTATCATGGACGGTCTGTATGTATGGGCTGTGTGGTACACTGCGATTATGCGTCGTCGTGCATACCGTCTACCATTCCACGTTGGTGGTGAGCGTGAGCCGCAACTGCTGTGGTCTATACCGCAGGAAAGGGTATCAAACCAGCATGAATACCAGCAAGCAGAGGGACGCACGGAAGAGACGTCTAGGACGCAATAACCGCCTTCTCCGGTAACGTCTCAAGATCCCACCTTTCGTCCGTAGCGCGCCAATCAACAACGGATCACTGGTCCATTGCGCCTTGCGCCCGAGCCACGCTTCCGGACGATAAGCTGTCCTGGGACCGTCGTGGGGGCTTTCGAATGGTTGACGGGAGGGCCGCGGAGGCGGCGGACGAGACAGTGGAACGAGATACGCATGCGAGAGAGTCGATGCACTAGAATTCGCGCTCCGCGTTCCTCTCGAGCGCTTTTCGCCGCACAGGGGGTGGCTTGAATATGTTCCAAACCCTGACCATCATCCCTTGCTGTAGACCGTCTGCAGATGAAGCACAGGATAACACATCGGCCGAGGGAATTTGGCCTTTTACTGCACTCTGTCATTCCCATCCATCTCGATGACGGTTCCCATGGGTGCTTCAGAGGAAGTCGCTGTTGTAACCGTCAGCCCAAAGGAACAGCAGGGCTTCTCCACGGAAACCAAGCGCATGGACACGAGACAGGTCTTTGGTGGGATTCGAGAGTCATTGTCGACGACCTCGATTGTCTTGAGTCCATGA
This sequence comes from Xanthoconium purpureum, assembly GCA_038090075.1. Lineage (NCBI taxonomy): Eukaryota > Fungi > Basidiomycota > Agaricomycetes > Boletales > Boletaceae > Xanthoconium > Xanthoconium purpureum. The sequence goes on along the minus strand of JBBPMA010001351.1, from coordinate 110 downwards.
TCCTGAAAGCAGACCCCTGTAGCACGCTGTAGAGGGCGGTGAACGAGCCGAGGATGGACCCACTGATGTGTGGCGCCAACGTCAAGGCTGTTCTCGACGAGCTCTTTGAC
>JBBPMA010001350.1:0-11490 GCA_038090075.1 Xanthoconium purpureum | reverse complement strand
ATGGTGGGGGGGGGTGGGGACGGCGGGGGAGGTAGGGGGAGGGGGAGAGGGAGAGGGAGAGGGCGAAAGAGGGGAGGGAGGACGGGCAAGGCCGTGGTGTTTGCAAAAGGAGAGGGTGAGAGTGAGAGTTAGCGAGGGCGGTAACAGACGGTTGAGTTGGGGGTACTGACCTGCGCGTTGCGCTGACCTGGAGGCCAGAGTTGATTTCGTGGGATATGGCGTTCATCAGGGATTCGTTGATGAGGGCTATGTTGAACACCTTTCCAGCGTTAGTTTTGAGATCGTCATGCCAGCGACGACACGTGCGCGAGGCGTAGTGTAAAAGGATGAGGTTGCCGTTTTCGCCAGTGTGACGAAGCTGGTGGTTCTCCACGAAGAAGAAGAATTTTGTGAGTGCATCTACATGCTTCTTCGGCCAGCCAATCTGGGAGATTTGCTGGATGTAGACGTTCTTCACGTGGAGGAAGCTGCTGAACGAGAGATCGTGGTCCACACGCGTGTTCCGTGAGGCCTTGACTGAAGCGATGGGGCGGACAGTGAGGATATCGTTGGTGGTGGTTATCCCGAGGGTGTCGTCAGCTTGGGACCAGTTGCTGTGTGAGGCTTCGATGCAGCCTTCGAGGGAGAAGTACCATAGTTCGACATATTCGAATGCTGTGATTTTTTGGACGGCATATTGTGACAGCCTGGGGGCGATGACGTTTGGGGGGGCTTGATCCTCATCGAAGTCCCCGATTTGAGACTTCTTCTTGTCGGCTTCCCTCTGGTCGCCCCCCTCTTCTCCGTCGTGGGGCCTGCGGTCCTGCTCATTCTGCTGCCGTTCACAGCGGGCGCGCTGCGCCTCTCTATCCTGCTCCTCTTGGCGATCGAGCCACTCCTCTACACGCTGCTGGTGGTCCGCTTCCCAGGCGTCGTTCAGGCGCTGGATGGCTTGGTCGTTATCTTGCACATCGTCGCCTATCATGGCGAGTCTGACGCCATTGAACGCTGCAGCGGCGAAGTTGGGACGGACTTCTTGAGTCGGGTCATCCATTGCTGTGAAACTTGTTGGAAAAAAGACAGACTGGTGGAGAGGAAAAGAAAGTGCAGTGAAAGACGACGAGGCCAAGGGGGACGAGGACGAGCGCGAGGTGGTGGCACGGAGAAAAGAGCTGTGCCGCTAAGCGGCGCTCGTCCGAAGACTTACCACTTTGACTCCCCTCATGTCTCGTTACGTCAGAGTGTTCCCAAATGGACTGATTGGATCACTGGTAGAGAGCCGTGGTAAAAGGAGTGTGGTCGAGTCAACAACACAAAACAACCTCGCTATCTGATCCACCATCATGATGTGCTCAAGTTCCGACCTCAACTGGGCCAAATGGAGAATCATTGAGAAGTATACATGTGACAAAAAAGCGCAACCCGATCAGATGGTTGGCGTTGACTCTGGTGCACCATATGGATGGCTGCAATGCCGACCGGAACCAAAAATATTGTCAGCCCCAACTTGGGTCCAGTTGTGTTCCTAGTTTATCTCGCTCCATCAGGTGGCTGGAAGCACCGGAGCCTCAATTCTTCCGATGAAATATTGCATACGACGTCCTCGCACAGCTGAACTTATTTCCTATGCTAGGTCATAATGCCTTTTCCACTTGCAAATGGAACGTTTCCCGAACTGGCCGTCCTGACCATAGAACACCGGTAAGTCTCTGCGAAGCTCGCATATCTCTGTTCTTCAATCAACCACAATAGTGGTCGACGGTAACAGATGGTCAGGACCATCGAGTGACACTTACCCAGTCCACGGATGACTCACGAGTATGTACCAATTTAATGAACCCAGTCAACCGGGTTGAGTGGCTCCTGTTTCCCGTATGTCCGAATGCTAGTAACTAGCGAAAAGGCATGCGTTCCTGACTTGATACTTGCAACAGATCTATCAAAGTTTGCCTTACGCTGTAACGTGTCCCAGACGGTACAAAAAATATCCGCCGCTACACTGTATAACCTTTCGCAGAAAAATCATTTAAGACATGCGAACCCTCTTGGAATTCTTCACTACCACTCATTGCCATTCCTCTAGAACCTGCCAACGTGAGGGAATCGCCAGGTGACGCAAACCGCATCCTTCCCAAGTTTGAAGGCTCCGACCTCCGAGCTGTCATCACATATGTAGCAGTATCCTCAGTCCAACCTTTACCCTGCGCGACGCGGAACACGATGAGTAGCGTGGCGATTGTCTGTACCTTGGGTCAGAAGATGACAGCAAGACTTTCGAACAAGTCGCACCTGGAATTGGTTCAAGGACTGTATGAATACTTGCGAGACCGGGTTTCCGATCCCGAACAGGACGAGGAAAGTGATGGAAACGGCAGAGTATAGTGCGGCGGATTCGACGATCATCGCGGCGATCGATGTGTATTGTGTCCCGTACTTTGGCCCCAGAACGGACACGATGCGATATCTGAAGGTCAGTAGACGGAGAACAATTGCAATCGTAAGTATGATGTTCAGCGCGAGGGATAGGCTGAGGTAGGGCAGAGTAAAGTTGACGCCATTCGTGACATAGGGATTTGTGGTCGAAACCTGAATGAGGAACCCTATCCCTAATCCTGCATTTCCGTAACGTCCGTTAGATCTCCTCACAAGCTTATGATGGAACACAGGTGCTGACCAACCGACCCCGCAAGCATCAGGCAAGGGAGAAACATCACGACCCAGATAGGAACCCGGCACCTCTGATAGATGACTTTAAAACGCCAAACCTGACGTCGCGGTGAGCATTTCAAGCAGACCGTCTGATTTGATGGTTACTGACCAACAAAGCGTCGGACAACCAGTTGGAAAGAACAAAGGCAGCGTTACCCGCGTCGTCAACGGGAATGGAGAACTCGTTGTTCTCGAACGCATTCGGACCTCCCGGATAATTACGATCGTCGATAAACGCCTCCTGGGTAAATGCAGCGAGTGCGATCATGAAGAGAGTGCCGAGGAGGAATGAGACAGTGATGTAAACCAAGAGGGGCAACCGTTTCTTGAACTCGACACGGCTTTTCTCGCGTGTGAGGAGGTGGAAGGACAAAGAATAGAGCGAGATGGTGATCCCGTAGGCGACAGCGCTGACGATCGCACCTTGAAGCCAGGACCTCTCGGAGAAGAGGGTTTGAGGGTCTTCATCTGGGACCCAACTTGAGTTGCCAGTCGACATGCCAGCGGGTGGGCGACGTATGTTAGGTGGGCGAGTTGTACTGACCTGGCCGTGGCCCGGCTGATAATGGGTGGTCACGATAAATGCAGTGAGCCGAGCATTGTGGTCTATCCAGGTACACGTTTACTGATGGGATGAAGGATGACGCGTGAAATGATCGATCATTCTCTATCACGACTAGTAAGCTACTGCCTCGGCGCAACGGGCTTGGGGGACAACGGGGGATCATGATCATGATGGTAGTACCCGATTAACTCCTTCGAGAAGCGCTATCATTACCCACCGAATAGTGTGGCGTATGCAGAACCCGTGCCGCGGATGTCAGTGTCCCCTCAAAGTTCAAAAATAAAGCCTCAAACACCGCCGGTCAGGTCATTTGATCGTCGACATGGCCTACCCAGTTCCTGGACATCCAACGCAGGACGTTTAGTAGCCGCATAGAAGCATCATGCTTCTATGCTCCCAGGCGGTCATGAGTTGCCGAATTCACGGACTATGATACATTGACTTCGATCTCCATTTGGTCATAGAACATTAACCGCAAGTATGCGTTTCCTAAATTCCTCACCAGAACGGCACATAGTGTGTTCTATGCTAAAAAAGTGTGAACGACCAAACCAGCGCGGTCATTCAACCCCAATTTGGATTGCATGTTCTAGTATCCGCATGTTGATATGATGGCGGTCTCTCAGAGTTCCAGTTCTCCTGGATAATGCTCAGACATTTACATAAGCTGGTGGAGAAGTGTAACCGTGTAAGTGACGGGCGGGCCGCTCTTAGGACCAGGAAACATGACCAGTGAATGATCCTCGCGATTGATGAGCGCATCAACTTGATGCAGCTTTGTCCTCATCTGACACGAGGCGGTAGTACGCATTCTCATCCACCTGCTCCCTAAACGGGACCAAAAGCGACAGATCTGAACCCTGAAGAATAGAATTTAGAGTGGGCCCAGGGAAAATATTCGCCTCGCTACCTGACTGCCGTACGCCGAGTCAGAGAATTCAACTCGAGCTAAGACTTGCCAGCTCGAGATTAACTTCGCCTCGCATGACCATTGACACGAATATATGTAGATGCGGAGATAGCCTATCCATTGACAGAAAGTTGACGGCATTCAGTGCCGAAAGCCGTTGAAGTGGGTCGAACGTTGGCGAGGGCGTGTAACTTCGTCGTCCGAGGCGCGTTCATACAATCAACATCAGCCTACGCCGACCTCATAGAGAATTTTATGTCAAGACTTAGACCGCCGTCCTACAATCTTGGCGGTATAGTTGAGTTTGTAATTAGAGTTTCATCATGTCTCTTGTTTCATCTTTGGGAATTGGGACCACATGTACAATACTTGCCATAATTTTGGGCAGCGGTTGTCGTATCCAGATTCTGGTTGAACCAATCTTTCCTTCATTAGGGGAGCGTTGAATCTGCCATTGCTGGGTGCGACAATGGACGCAGGCATGCGGCAGAGCCCACGTTGCCCAGAATGTTTCATTTCGAGAGAACGTTGCCGATGACAGGTGTCGACGTCAAGGTACTGAATTTCGTTTGCGGATAAGACGAATATGTGCCGGGAGTCATTGGACCAGGCAATGGGAACGTTTCCCTTCAGATTAACAGCGATGGTTTTGAGAAACTGGCCATCCTGCGCGTCGTAAATTCGCAGATTGCGTGCGAGCGGCGCACTAGCGATGCGATCACCATTGGAGGAGAACCTCAAGCTCAAGCCTGCTTGCACGGCATTGTCGTGCGTGAGCGGACCTCATATGGAGTTGAGTCCCGGTCGAGATATTACTCGTATCACTCATATATTATCCTTTTCCCCCGCTTTCGCTCACCTCTGTTTGCTTTCCTGTCAACATTTACTTTTTACAGGATCTCCTTTCGCTTTTCTGTCATGTCTCGGTCGATGACTGTTTGATCATCAGTTTTGTTCCTCCGCTTACAGTACTTCGGTGTTTGCATGTTTTACCCTTCGTTCCCACATGCTCCCACACACCTCTGCCTCCCTCCTCATGACCACGGCTCCCGCTGTGTATCCAGTGCGAATGCAAGTTCGAACATGCGCCAAAGTGCCTTTACGGAATCCATTCGAGAGCACCGACAACATTACGCATGGCGAATTGGCGATGGTGCTGAGGCTCGTTGCGCACCGGTCATAGCCACAAATCAAAGGTCAGCAGAGCCGACGAGCAAAACGTTACACCCTGAGGAACCCAAACGCGACGAGCGCTGGACCAGTAGCGTCAGCGGACGGGTCACAGGACCCACAAGACAAGCCGAGCGAGCCGGCGAGGTCAAGGATGAAACCACAATGACTAATTGAACTGAGGACGGTCGGTCTCCACCGTCATCGAGGACATGAGCGACATGGTACACCAACATGCCAAGACGAGCCCTCGAGAGGTGGAGTGGTCAAGACGGTCCACTACAAAGTGAGTCAGTGCGCACTTGAACAGGGCCCAAACCCACTGACGGAGCTCGTAGATGACCCATGAGGCCACCATGCCAATGGCGAATGAATCAAGGACACTAACCCAATGCGCATGACGAGTTGTGGCGCAAACGTGGTGGTTGGGTAGGACAGCGAGGTGAGTGCACGAACCAAGTCAGGAGACGATGCGGAGGACCAGATGCTGATGGCCAACGCGAGGTGGAGCACCCAGGCGACGAGAGAGCCATCGTGATGATACTGAACCACGTCAGTCTGATACTGGCGATATGGCGCATTGTCTACATCACTGGATATGGAGAGGTCTCAGGAAATAGAACGGCCATTGGACACCATGTAGAACGAGGTTGCAGCAACGGCGCGACGAACAACACCACCAGCAATGCGCAGGGAGTCGCACCAGAGAAATTGGCCACACAGAAGCCCAGCCAGCGTCGAGAAGAGCCGAAGAACGCGTCAGACGGTTCATCGGCACTCAACATCACGCCAGGCAAGATCTGGACCCTGTACAGGTCCTGTCAAGGGCCGCGGTCAAATGAATGGAAGCGTCACGGAGGGACGAACAGAGGCGGAGATCGACGGCAAGGTCGGAGCAGTTCGCCGAGATGCACAGGACCAAGGCAATAATACGAAGACGAGGAAGGAACGAGCACGAGTGATCGATGATAGCTGTCAACGAAGATTGCCGGTGCATGCACGGTTGACGATGCACCATAGATCCTCACGAGTCATCCTCACCGTCCAACAAAGCCGCGAACACAGCAAAACGAACCCCCAGCCGTTGAGGCCGAGGGGGAGTAGAGAGGATGTGTGAGCCGGGACGTCGTGGCCATGGGCACCGACAGGAGCGTCCAGCCACAGAAGCGAGAGAAACGACGAAGCGCACACGTCAAGTCCAGATGGGAGACCGTTCTCCTATGTTTACCTTACGAAGTGACACAGTACTGTCAGTAGACTATCTACTACTCAAATAAATGTGCCGTATCAATGGTGCATCACTTAGTTTGCAGTGCACTCGCATGACTAACACCGTTGGCTGCCAGATTGTTTTGTCAAACGAGCCCATGGCGAGTTTAGTCGAATCGGGGGACACATCGACTGTAAGCACCCCATCCGTATGCCCCTGCACTGTGAAGGCAATTTGGCGAGTCCTCCTATTCTAGACAGTTCCGCATGTGACAATCCAGTTGCCATCGCCTGAAAGAGCAATCGCAAAGATATGGCCACCCACTGCGAGTCAACCTCCTTTCCATCCTCGACGCGCCGTTGTCGGACTATCCCATCCGACCCATCACTCAGGAGATGCCTACCATCATTCAAGACAACGAATGCGTCTACGCTACGACACCCGTCGATCTTGATCGTCCTTTCGTTGTCTGCTAGAGCGGATTGTCAGCATTGATCTATCTCGCAGTCTGCACCCACTCATTGTTCAATGTCAGCTCGCGCTGGTGCAGAGTCCAAGCTGAGGTCAGGGCGAAAGTAGCGAGGATGCCTACACGTGTAGTCTCATCAGCATGAATCAGCTCCCGCTTCGTACCTCCGGACTCTTTATCCCACTCCACATGACCTTCCTTGGAGTAGTACCTTCATTGCTACTCTGTCAGACTGAAACATATGTAAGGACCAAGTACCTGAACTTGGACCAGGAAGGCGTTGATGGAATTGGGCCGAGGGCGTTGTAGGCAGCATATCGCAAATATGCGCCCGCGAGGTCAAGCGCCATTCTATGCCAGGCAGGGGAGGGAGAAGAGAAGAGAAGGGGATGTGGGTCGACTCTCCTCGTGGGTGTGATAGAAATGGGGGTTAGAGTTGGGACTCTGGAGTAAGGTGGGAGTGTGCGACGCAAGATGAAGTGTGTCGAGGCCCCAAACTAACTAGCGGGTGGCGTGAGGATGGTGACAATGAACGTCGGTCACATAGAGGAACTTTTGTGGGCTGGCGGAAACCTGGGTGGGTCTGGATCAAATACCGATGGTGGCGACATGAAGGCACGAAGGAAAGAGCGGTGCCACCGTGGTCGAGGCCTTCAAGTGGCGCGGCTGCGCACGAAACCGAGTGCTGAAAATTGTTGCTTGTAACCTGAGGTCATTGATGCTCATGCGGTCGTCGCGAAAAACGGGCGCAAACAGCGTCCACTACCTTCTCGCCACGAAAAGCCTCGATTGCCACTCAAAGTGGCATTTTCTATGTAACACAAGGCACAAATTCAAAGCTTGTGCTTGGCGTGAACAAGGACTCAGAGTGCCCGGAACCAGGCTGGCATGGTACTCGGGCAACCTCATAACGGTCTAGTCACCAGACTACTTTCTTGGAACCGGGCCTCGTGCGAAGGAGTTTTCGAATGTTACCTTGACTGATCGCACGATGCACTTCAAAATCCCAGCGTTGACTCAGGGTCGTCGAACAAAGTGAGGGTCAAAAGGATAGTATGACAGAGAAGAAGCTCCCCATTTCGATCACTTCCTTCCTTCAATTTCCCGGGTATCCTTCATTCCAACTCTAGGGACAATCGTTGAATGACACCGTCCTTCAGGCTTAAATTCCTTTCATCATGAATATGGAATTGCATTCCGCACTACACCTACACCCAGCAGGAAACCAGACTTCCAAGCTGAAATTCCACCGTTCTGTCTAGCTCTCGTGATTCTTATGCAATGCAACACAAATTCGTTGCCAATCACAGAAGCCCAGCATATCTCCCACGCGGAATGCACTTGCCGCCCTCGAGTCCCAGTGTATCAGAAACGCAGATTGAAACAGGGTGCAGGAGATTGTTACCGGGGTACGTATCGTTGCGGTCATTAAACGCCTTCTAGATTGACCACGAGCTGAGGAAATAATTGTAGCGCTCACACCCCATGTTCCGGATCGAGACACGTGCGACAAGCTCCTCTCGGCGTTCCGTCGAAGTTGTTTCACCCCAGCGGAGCAGCGGGAGAAGAGCAGTCGAGCGGAAATGGACGGCCTCCTGGAGAGTCGTGACGACGGAACTGTCGAGAGGGCAGCGGGATAAGGATCGTCCTGATTGCTGTGTATTGAAGGACCTGAAGATTTTCATGAGCCCGTTACATTGGATTTACTCTTGTGAGGTGCTTAACAGGCTGCTGGTGTTCCTCTGAGGTCCTTCTACTGATGTGTATCCAGGTTCTGTGGGGCAGATCGAGGACGACAAGAATTTTATAGTTCAGGCTCATCTGGCGACAGTGATTGTTCCAAAACCTTACGTAACTTTATCATCCTAGGCTTGGTGGTCGCTGACCCCATCCATACGTCAATGCGTTTCTGAAACGAGCTCGTCGTGGTAATCGTCCTTACGCACTCGAAGAGTCGAAGCAGCTCACCACCCAGCAAGTCCCTCAAACCACCAAATTAGTTACGTATTTATCTTCCCATCAAGGCGATTCGGTGAAACCTCTAGTCCCACGTGGCTCCAAGTACGTCGTATCGCGGCAGTGCTTGGCCGCTTATCGACCACGTTAATCCTACTCCATGACACCTGACCGAGGCAACGGGCGCTTCGCAACGCATTTCGATATTGTACGGACAATGGCTACCTGGTGAGAAAAACGTAGCGTTTGAAAGCACAGGTGAGCTCAGCCACAAATTTGATCAGGGGGTCCCAGCTCTCGGTCTCGATCGCCTCTCGCAGATATAAATGGGTTCATCTCGTCTGCCATCACCATCTCATACTTTCCTCGTACTTCGAACGTAACCGGTGGGTGGGCATCCTTCTAACAATTGGCCAAACCTCACCATCGTCACGTTGTACAGACAGAATGTACTTCACGCGGTCCTTGCTCGTCACTTTGTCGATCTGTGCTCTAGCGCTTTCAGCGCCAGGAATCTCCAAGATCCCCCCACCAGCATGTGGTGACGTTGATCCTGATTCCGGTTTCGGTGAGTGACCATTTCAACACTTTGGTGTATTACCGTCCTTTTCATCCCTGTCTGCTTAGAACCGGATTGCGCCTAGGCATAGCGAAGCGATTTGCGAGTTGATATTCGGTTGTATGTTATGGAGGCCTGGTGCATCCAAAGAAGTAAAGAGCACGCTTGTACCATCTACTCGTCTGTCTCTCCTTCCTCGTTTGTACATGATACATCACCTGTCGGTCACGGCTGGCCGTGCTTTGAAGTCCTAATCGATGAAGTTTGGACGCCATATTCCGGCCAATGGAGTTGGCACGAAGTGTTTCGGACGTAATCATCATCATTGGACCCGTATGTACATCATGGGAACACGCATCATCTGAGTTGACGGCTTCCATCCTCAACCGCGACGGTCGTTTGGGAGGTACACCGCCGAAACCACGAAATAATAACTCACGAGTTTGCTAATGAAGCTATCGTTCCACACAATATACGCGGGTTCAATTCTTCGCGCGGATTAAGCGATACAAATCAAATTCCCGATGCCACCTCGGGTCACGCCACTCAGGCCTCTGTCAAGAACTTGCCAACAATTTCAAAGTAACGGTCAGGTTCCTCGAAGAATGGCATGTGACTGCTTCTCGCAAAGGTCATCCAGCGCACGTTCAGGATCTTTGTAAAGAATGGCGCCATACACACGTCTCGCGCTTCGTCATCCACCCCGTTCGTCAGGAGAGTCGGACAATTGATGGTATGAATTTGGTCTAAACAAGACCAATCCTTCAACGTTCCGACGGTCGTGAACTGAGACGGGCCCAGCCTGTAACTACGACATCACTGTAGTGCGAATAAGGTAGACACATGAAAGAGTACTTGCATCGTCGCATTGACAGTAGGGTCCGCTTGCAGAGCAGTAAAGGAAGCGGCCTTGCACGAGTGCTTTACATAAAAGGCGGTCAGGGCGGCGTGGTACTCTGGGTCGTCCGTCGTTCCTTCCCTCTCGTTCCCTTCGATCGTCTCTCTCAGGTCTTCCTGCAGCTTTTGCAAAAGTTGGCGGATGCTCTCTACCCAGAGATCCATGGATGGCGCCGTACTCGCAAGGACGAGGTGTCGTAGTCCGGGAGGGTGTCTATGGCTCACATAGTGTGTAGCCAACATTCCGCCCCACGAGTGACCAGCGGGATCAAAGTTGCCCCTGATACCAAGCCGTTCGAGAACGTTATCAAGCTCATCCATGAATAAGTCAACTGTCCAGAACTCTGCTGGGACTCCGTTGGGATGAGAAGAATCCCCAATACCAATCTGGTCGTAGAAGATGACAGGAATGTTGAAACGAGTATGGAGCTCTTTGAAGGGGAGGACATAGTGATGGGAGAGACCAGGACCTCCATGTAGCACGACTAGGGGTCGAGTGTTGGATTTGAGATCACCAAAGATTCTGCACCATGTCTGGTGCGTTTCCCTACCGACACAGAAGTCGATCTTGCTGGTGGTTTCAGTCATCGTTGTCCGAGTCAGTTAGAGGCTCGATAGAGGAGGGGCCTGAGATACAGCCACAGCTATCCAAGTCCTTGTGCTAGTAGTGGTTTGCCACCACTGGCCTCATCGACCTATATCCCCACTTGGAGGCGCACCGAATTCTTTCGTTTGTCTACACCAGAAAAAGAGTATGTATGCGCAAGTGACTTGACCCGCAAGAGTCGACTGGGAGCTGCCATGTCACCAAAGGGCGGTGTGGCTATTCATCACTACTCACGACTGAAATGTCCAAGCGGCGTCCAAACGCCGCCGGAGATCATCGATCATCTCGGATTTGTCATTCATCAAGCTGATAACAACCGGCGCACAGCAATCTGATTATAATCAAGCCACCAAGCGCTGAGATCATTTTGCACAGGATACTCCCAAAGAGTACTGTTCACCACCTACACCTTCGTCTTGCTCAAGTCGAACCTTGAAAGCCATGCTCAGGTACTAGTAC
>JBBPMA010001349.1:0-11510 GCA_038090075.1 Xanthoconium purpureum | reverse complement strand
ACATCAAGCTAAGCCATCAGGAGGCCATGAAGGCAGGCAGGAGATGTCAAGAGGCTTCAAGGTCAATCAGAACCACCAAAACATTGTCAACGGCAGCGATTGCGATGAGAATGAATGTGGTAAGGACAGTGCAACGAGTGCACTGCGTCGCAACTTGAAACAATTCGAAATGGATGGAGCAAACCTATAAATAAGCATAGTGATAATGATCTGAGCCGATGTGGCTGAGAGTCTCAGGGCCTCAAAACTCACCCTGAATATCGAGTCACACAAGACAATTACAACAGTACATAACCAGCGGAACGGATCCGTGGATGTGATGGTGTTAGGCCCAGATCTGTCAACTGAAAGATGGGCAGGCAGTGTTCCAGATACAGTACCCAGCCAGCCAATCAGCACTTGGGAATTATGCAAAAGTGTCATCAAAAAGTTACATTGTGATCCCTGTATGGCACCAACAATAGCTTGCAGAGTCACACAGAAGTTGTTCACTGGAGAGGAGAGTGTTAGTGCTGGAAATGACCCAAAAAAGTATCACTGATCAGTGAGCATTGGTGAAACACCTACCAGCGACAGCGTGAATACATCAAGAGTGTCAGGTTGAAGGAATGCTGGAAGCTATCAAGGCATGGGTGCAAATGCTTGCAACAACCAGGAAGGCGAGCAGCTTGAGTTGGGAGGCTCCGAGGATCATTGGGACCGCAAGAGCCATGCAGATAGCATAGGAATAGGTGGGATACAGACAGCACAACGAGTGTACCATGCTGCAACTCGAAACAAGTCGAAACGCAAATGCTAGCTGAGCAACAGGGTCAGTACAATCGATATGGGCACAACATGATGACAAAGGTACCCGAGATGTCTACACTGCCTTAAAATGGTCCTGGATGTCCTAAAGGCCACCCCCTGACGTTCATCATCTGCACTTTAGATGGAGAGTGGGTCAGTGCATACCTGATGACGATAGACTTGTCCTGGGCTATGCATCTCATGTGGTAGTAAGCGTTGTTGGCGAGCTGGAGGGTGTGAGGGGGGAGGGAGATCTTGTTCTCGGACGTGTCCCCGTAGTCTGCGGTGTATTTTTGGAGAATAGAGCTGGTGTTGGAAAGGATATACTTGTGAGGACTCATGTGAAAGCTGACAGCAACGAGAGCAGAAGCCCCAATGCTGGTAGATGGTGTCGAAGCACGCAGGAATCACATGACCTAATCTGATCAACAAGCCAGAGTCCGATAAGTCCTAAGTACCCTACAGGTATAGTCGGACTGTCCCAGGAAGCTACCCAGGGGCAGCGATGAACGCGAGCAAATATTAATGTGAGCGGGTGCCCGCTACCCTCATCTCCTGCTACTACCATGTCCTTTCGAGCACCACTGTCCGTCATCCATCTCAACCATGTCTATTCGAGTGCAACTGCTCGTCTCCTCCCCCATCAGTGTCCCATTAGTACCACCATGTCCTTCAAGCACAACCGCTCATTTCCTACCCCAACCGTGTCTTCTCAAGCCCAAACACTCACTTTCCACCCCACCCATGTCTATTCAAGCGCAATCACTCATCTCCCACCTCCAACGTGTTGGTTTGAACCCGAACACTTGTCATCCACCTTCATCATGTCCATTCAAGTGCAATTGCTTGCCTCCTACCTCCACCGTCTTGATTCGAGCCTGAATGCTCATTTCCCACTTCCACTGTGTCTATTCGAGCGCAATCACTCGCCCCCTGCCTTTTCCATGACAATCCAAGCCTGAACGCTCGTTTCCCATTTCGACAATGTTTATTTGAGCTTGGTCACTCATCTCCCACATCCACCGTCTCAAGTCGAGCCCGAATGCTTGCTTCTCGCCTCTGCCATGTTCATTTGAGTGCAATCCCGCATCTCCCATCTTGACCCTGGCTATTTGAGCTCTCTCCCACCTCTTCCATGTCCATTCAAGCCTGAACACTCGTCTCCCACTTCTACCATGTTGATTCAAGCCCAAATGCACATTTCTCATCTTGACTGTGTCTATTCAAGCTTGGCCGCTCGTCTCCCACTTCGACCATCTCAGTTCATGCATGAATGCAAACACCAGTGCTCGTTCCCTGGCCCCACCATGTTCACTCGAGCGCAACCGCTTGTTTTTTGCCACCCCCACCATCCATTCTCAAACACCAGTGCTTGCTTCCCAGCCCCACTGTGTTCATTTGAGCAAACGCTCGTCTGCCCACCTTGATGCATCAATTTGAGCATGGCCACTCTCTCCCACCTGGACTGTCCTCTCAGGCATTTGCATAACAGTATGGGTACACAGGTCATGGGTCGTGGATTCAGCGAGTGGCTGCGACTCAGCTACCTCCAAGGCAGCATCTCCTGAGGGTGCTGGTGAGCGAGCGCTCCTCCAATCCGAGTCACCTCCCTGGCCCTCCTCTTTTTTTACCGTCCCCTCTTGTTGCTCGTTGCTTCTTGCTTCCTTCATTCTCGTCTGTTCTCAGTGTGCACTCGGCGCTTACCTGCCCTGCTCGTCTTACATGCCGTTGCCGTGACCAGTGAGCAGAACCCTTTGCAAAACTGAGAAAAAATTTCTCAACCCGCTCATAGGCACCCCCAGCCAAACTACCCTCAATCCAGCCCACTTCAAGCGGGCAGGACCCGTTTTACGGCCACGGGCAGACTTCCAAACTATGTGCATGCTTTATCACTCATCTTGTTGCCTGCCCTGAGTATCCCCCCTCATTCTCCAACTCAACAGTCAGGCCCCCCGTTTCATAGCCTATGCGTTGTACAGGACCAAGCTTCATTCATCTGTCACGTTCGCTGCCCTCATACTCCTGCAGAGGCTCAAGGCACGTTTTCCGACCGCTCGGGGATCCTTGGGTCACCATCTGTTCATCTCCTGGAGGAACCATTCACATACTCATTATTAATTCCTAGGCCTCACTTCGTCAATTAATGAGTGGGATCTCTCAGATCTGGGGGTCATACAACTGGTGCAGATTGACATCCTGCAACATTTTGTTGGATTATGAATGCCAGCAATGTGACTTCCCTCAAGTTTCTGTTCTTGCTTAGAGTACTTAGACAGCTATCTCAGGTGAAATTTTCAGGACAGTAGAGAGACAATAATGTATTTAAATTTTGTGTTTTAAAAGTTTTGCATTGCAAAGTAAGTTTGCGTTACCCAATGTAATGATAGTACTAGTTAACGCCTACACATCAAAATTCTCATCCAAGTCCAATGATTCAGGTCTCAGTAATGAATAGATCAGCATGCCAAAAGTCTGTCCCGCGCTCAAGGACTTGGAACATGAGGTTACGACTAGGCAAGAGTAGGGGTACAGGTTACCCACATGGGTCAGGGTGCAGGTAACTAAATTGCCTGTGCGTACACATCCCTTGTCATACGTGTGTTGACCCCTTTGAGCGGTGTCCATTTATGGTAAATCGTGGGCTCACCCTCTCCTCTCCCTTGATGTCGACGACAATGTGGCGACAACACATCTTTGACAACGGACGACAATGATGACTCAACGATGACAACTCTCCCTCTCCCTCTTCCTGGCCCCCTCCCTGACAAGTTGTGACAACAACACCAGTGCGTTGCCCTCTCTCTCTGACAATGACAACGACGCGCCCTTCAAGTTGCCCTCTCCCTCTCCTTCTCTCTGACAACAACAACGTGCTCTCACCACCCCCTCTCCCTCTCCCTGACGATGACACACCCTCGCCCTCGCCCTAACAACAATGCGACGACAAAGGCCCTTCCTTCCTCCCTTCGTCCTGATATTGACGTGACGCCGACGCCATGTCAACTCCCACTCCCTCGTTCTTACCCACCTCGCAACAACAAGGTCACACCCCCGCCCCTTCCTCCTCCCCTTGTCCTAACGACAACGATGCCGATGGCAACACCAATGCTGTCCTTGACATTGCCATCGCTTCTCTCACCCTCCCTCCCTGCTCATACCCATGGGTAACCCGTCACGAGTGTGAGTGCGGGTACAGCTCCCAGTGCCCCCTCAACATGTTGTAAAGGCACAATTAAGGCAACGGTCTATGAGGACGACCCCATTGAAAGGAGTTTGATGACATGATTCGCAAAGACTTCGTTTGCTCGGGTCTGTATCCAACCCATATCCTACCTTCTACTAGAAAGTCAAGTCCAGAGCACCATCCACATATTTTTGTAGCTTTGATGTATAGATACTCAATCTAATGGGTACTACAATGAAGATTTAAAAAGATTGGTGCAATAAGTTGAAATTTCGCAGTGGGCTGGATTTTTGTGGTGTGGCTGGTCAAAAATTTGCAATGGGGGAGATTTTGTAGTGCGGTGAGCTTAGTATTTTGCGGTGGAATAAATGTGTGGATATTCCGCCATATGCAACATGTGCAGGAGATGAATTTCGAAAACAATGTCATTGTTTCGCAAGGGTTTATAAGCCCTTGTGAAAACCCCCCATCTTATCAAGACTAATCGTTCTGTCAAAAGTACTATCTGCATGTTATTGTTTGGTCACTATATTGAGAAGGTCTTATAAGCCCTTGTAAGGCCATGTTCAGGTACGAAATCCTGTGTGACATTACAAAGTCAAAAAGATCTATATAACGCTAGAGTGTTTGTCGTGATGAAGGTGATGTACAAAGCACAGGTGCGACGTTTCCTTTTCAATGTTCTGCCAGGCGCGTTGATCGTTTTTCGTGGACTTTAGCAACTCGACTCATCGACCGTGGTCACATCGTCATCGGGGTCATGGTGTCACGAACGGGTGGCGTTTCGTTGGCCTCGAGGTCATCGAGGTCGACTGCGACGGCCTTGTCGGCCTTTTACTGAGCCTGTTGTACCTTGGCGTCTGCGAGGGCAAAGAACTTTTGTATGACGACCTCGGTGGAGGCATTTTCTGCGATGTTTTTGTACTGCATGAGGCCCCTTTGGCTGTTCTCCCGTTGCGCACGTGGACGCAGAGTTCGGCGAAACGAAGCAGGATAGGCTCGAGGGCTGGGAGAGGTGTCGACCTGAAGTACTTCGAGGTGAACATTTCTGTGAGCAATTGGAGCGCTATGTGGGTCTGTCCGACCAAGACGAGTCCCTCTACCTGGTTCTAAATCGCCTCTGGTTCTGTGAACGGCGCCATCGTGCAGATCGAACAACGAAAAAAAAGCGAGTCATCGTCTAGTACATCAGCGTGAATTCATTTCCTATCCTACACCCACTGCTGTACCACCACGCTATTCGCCAGCCCTGCACTCTCGATCGTCTTCGCGTCGTCGCCCAGCGTGCGGTTGGAGAATGTCGTCCCAATGATCCATGCACGCGCGCCGTGTTCGGGTCACGACCTATCTCAAGTCAGCTGGGTCCAAACAGCAGCTCGAGACCTATGCATTGATAAAGCTGCGAATGTCCCCAACCGTGTGTGAGGTTCATCCGGCATGGCGTCCTAGTCCCGTCTGCCAGCCGGATCTGCATCGTCGTCACCAGCAGAGTCTGATCTACCTCGAACAGTGTCGTCACGCCCATCCTTTCTGTGCGGCTAGATGGTACGCTCGATCCTGACGAGAATGACCCAGGCATGGTCATCGTCATCGTGGTAGGCGGAACAGGCGACCCAAGCCTGTTCCCAGATCCCTCAATCGGACGTCTTTCGGGCACGTAGTCCTCGTCGGTCCTCTTCGACACGGCTGTCCCGGTCGGCGGCGCTGCAGCTACCGCATGCGAACGCGTTTGCATCTGTGCCCGTGCACACCATCCACCTTCTGGAACCCCTGCAGCCGCCGGTACCAATCCTACAAGTGCGGCGGCGCGTTCTTCCTTGCGCTAACGGCGCCGTTCGGCGACGCGCTCTTCTTCCTCGCGTTTGCGCGCTGCCTCGGCTTCCTCCACCGCCCGTCGTTCTGTCGTGCATGCATGGGTAAACGGGAAAAAGACAAGGACATGGCCGAGGAACCTACCGGCCTCGGCGCGCAACCGCTCCTCGGCCTTGCACGCAACTGCCTCCGCCCTTTTCTGCACAGCATATGCCTTCCGCCGCTTCTCCTTCTCCGTCTTGTCCTCCGCGCTTGCCTTCCGGCGCTGATGTTCCTTCCTTCGCGCGCGCGACGAGCAGCATCTCCCGGTGCGTCGCGCACGCCTTGCGCATCCGCCTGAGCCGCTTCTTGGTCGTGACTGCTTGGTTGTGCGCCATCCGCGTATTCTCGAGGGAGGCTTGCCAGAGCGCGTCAAGCGGCGCCCGATCGGTGGATTGCTGGTCGGCGTAGTCTTAGGCAAGCAGCGGCCGCTCTTCTTTGCGGTCGCGCGCTCATACGTCTGGCGACGATCCGGAGACGTTCGTTGAGATCTTTCTTTTCCTTCTCGAGTTGTTCGACTTGGAAGCGCGTCAGGCGTCCTTGTTGAGATCTTCTATGTCCTATGAAGGGGTCGGGGTCAGCGTCAATCGAGATGAGCGTGGAGAGGACGCACCGCAAGAGAGGTCTTGAGCCCGCTGCGCTTTATCAATTCCTGCGCGAGCTTCTTGACATCTTCCGTGTGTATCGGCTCGATCTCACGTCACGCACGTTCCATCTCCTTGGGGTCCTCCTTTTCCTTTTGCTCCTCGACGAGCTTCTTGACGCGCGTGAGCTCGGCCCGGCGAGAGGCCCCTTCCTTTTCCTTGCGCACGCTGAGCTCGGAGAGGAGTTCGCGCCGTTCGGCATTGGCAGCTGCGACGAGCTCGGCGAACCGAGCGGCTTGGTGTGCGGTGCGGCTTCTTTCTCCGGGGAGAGTACCGGCTCACGATTGATAATCCTCACGGTATTGTGGAGCACCGTTGCAAGCGTGCTGAGACAGGTCCGCATGACCTCCATCGAGGAAGGCTGAACGGGCGTATCGCGTGCCGACGAGCTCGTGCCGGGGTCTGCCACGTTGAGAACCTCGTCAGGGTTGCCAAAAGGCTCGTCGATGAAAGTGGTGGTTTCGGTGGCATGGTCGGCACAGATCCGGAGTTTGCCGCGGCGAGCGCAGCCCATGAAAAAAGCCTCGACTTGTTCGGGCCCAAAGTTGTCGAGGGGTTTGACGATGTCGAGGAGTGCGCTCACTTTCAGGGTGCTGTACACCTGGGAAGGCTGAGAGAGGAGACGAGAAAGGAGGGCACGCGAGAGGAGGGGGCGGTAGTCTCCATAGGGTGTATCGCTGACGCAGAGGGTGGCTAGGAGGGGCGTGGTGGACGCACAGGGCGCAAGGGGGTTGAACGAGTCTTCGAGAAGCGTATAGAAGGTCTTAATCGGAGTCAGCGAGAGGCGGAGGACATCTCGCGAGAGCTAAGAATGATCAGCGCAGGGCATACCGGGAACGAAACGAGACTCACGGCATCTTTTAAAAGACCGGTCTGGATGGGTGCCTTGGTGAGACCGAGAAGGGCAGTGAGTTGTGTGCTCTTGGACCGCCCGTCGTCTTCGTCGCTGTGCAGGCCCACAAGCACGGCGAGCGCGCTGATGAGCACCTGGCCAGCGAGACGGCTCATTTCCTCGTCAGACTTCCCACCTATGCTGGTGACGATGGTGTAACAGCAACCCCACGCTGCCACATGGCACAGCGAGTTTCCGCTAGCGAGGAAGATGTTGGTCAGTATTTTCGTAGTAATTTGCCATCATGGTGGGGCACGGTGCTTCCTTTGCCATCGTGAGGAAGTTGTGGACGTCTTCGACGGAGGAGAAGGCTTCTTGCCGGAGTTGGAGCTTGACGGAGGTGTTGAGCTGCCTGTCATCTCCATCAGTGCGAGTAATCACACAAGTTGAGCATGACATACTTAGCGGCCTGCCTCAGAATATCCTGCACTATCCTTCCACCAGGTGCGTTTCCACGCGCGTTCGGGTTTTGTGCCGAGCTACTGCTAAGAACGAGATCGATGTCGGTATCAGTGAGGGGGTAGATGCGCACCTCCTCTCGCCACCTGCAAACCAACTTTCGCCCCCACGCTACGGACCCTTGTCGTCGTCGTCGTCATCCTGAGGGATCGGAGGCCGGGGCGGCCTGCGTTTGAAGATGCGAGCGAGGAGTTGCAAACCGTCCTGAGCTATACTCTGTATCAGTATCGACACAACTGAGACGACACAAAGGTACCTGGACGAGCTGGCACGGGAGTCACCGACGCAACCAATGCGGACGAACCATTACATAAGTGTATGTATAGCCACAGGTAGTCACCCGACTGACAGCCCCTTGCCATGACGAATCTGCCCGCGAATGAACCAACATGGTCGCGTTCTACGACACAGCTAACAACGCAACGCGACGTTTGAACTCGTCAGAAGCTGAAAACATCGACCTCGACAACGTCTCTGGCAGTGAGAGTGACGGCACTCGCGCCCAATAAAGACGATCGTGAGCATTTTCGTTCCGTTGCCCGATGTCCGACTCCTTGCTGCGTGCTCACCCTGCCACTCATGTTTCCTAGACCAAAGCTTCCAGCAGGAAGATTGCCCCGAAACCTGCTCCCAGGGCAACCAAGACCGCTCCAAAACCACAGGCAGCCCTGGAGAAGAAGTACTCGCGGACAAGGATGACAACGCGGACGACAGTGCCTCGGATATCGAGGAGGACAACAGTGACTCCGACAACGGGGGCTCCGCGCCAGTTGCAGGTCCCGCGGTGAATGGAAAGAAGAAGTCAGCCTCGGAAACGTACACAAAGGTGCGCGTTGCCCATTCCTTGCGTGATGCTTGCTAACCCTGGACGTAGTTGACTCGACTTGAACACATTCTCAAACGACCCGATTCGTACATCGGGGGCGTGGAGACCACGATGTGGACGTATGATTCTGATGTCAAGCGTGTGGTACATCGTGAAGTCAAGTATGTCCTAGGCTTCTTCATGATTGTAGACTAGATTCTCGTCGATGCTGCGGATAATAAGGTATGTGTGCTGCTTTCTGGGACACGTTGTATCGCCTGAACTCCTTTGAGATCAACGACCCCGACATGGACACGCTCAAAATCAATATCGACGTAGACGAAGGAACAATATCCGTTTACAACAACGGTCAGGGTATACCCATAGAGATGATTCGCACGAATTCACCATCGACACTGCAGACAAGAACATGAGTCAAAACTACAAGCAGACATGGACAAATAACATGAGCGAGTGCGGAGCTGCCAAGATTACAAAGAACAGCAAACGCGAGGAGTATACCAGAGTCACCCTCCGTCCAGACCTGAAGCGGCTTGGAATGGATCGCATCGATGAGGACACGTCGTCTCTCCTAAAGAGACTCGTCTACGATATGGCTGGCACAGTCAGAGATGTCAAGGTCTATCTCAATGACGAACGCTTGAAGATCAAAAGCTTCAAGCAATACGTGGAAATGTATCCTGACTCTGCCGCCACCGAGGCAGCTACGGCTTCCGGACGTGCTGCGCAGGGGAAATCGACCATGATCTACGAGCAAATTGGTCCGCGCTGGGAGGTCGCTTTTGCCGTCTTGGAAGGAACATTCCAACAGGTTTCGTTCGATTGCGACGACTCAGGGCGGGCACCCACGTTGCGCTTATGGCTGACAAAATCGCCAAAAACCTGATCACTGCCATCAAGAAGAAGAATAAGGGCGTTAAGGTCAAGCCTGCACAGATCAAGAACCACATATGGATCTTCGTGAACCCCCTCGTCGAGAACCTCACTTTTGATAGTCAGACAAAAGAAACGCTGACGTTGACTGCATCCAGGTTTCATACGAAACCAGATTTGTTTGAGGAGTTCATGAAGAAAGGTCAGTCGAAGTCGTTTCTATTATTCCATGACTCATGTAATGCCAACCAGTTTTGAAGTCCTCCATCATCTTCAAACATAAGCTCAAGGAGATTAAAGTCGCTCGGCTCGTCGGTTATATTTCTGAGGTCGCGGTATACCACCATAGTGAAGCCTCTCTAACCATGACAATCATCAACCTAGCTCAGGATTACATCAGTTCAAACAACTTGAACCTCTTGCTACCAAATGGTCAGTACGGAATGTGTATGATATGGGCAGTAAAGACTATGCCTTGGCTAGGTATATCTTTACCAAGTTGGCACCCTTGATGAGGACACTATTCAACCTGGATGATGGGCCATTGTTGATGTACCTGAAGGAGCATAACGACTGGATCAAAACAGAATGCTATATGCCAATCATTCCAATGGTACTTGTCAGTGGCGCCAAGGGTGTAGGAACAGGTGAGCACCACTTTGAATACATGTCCATGGTTGCTGAATCTGGACTGATAGGTTGGAGTATGAGCATTCTACAGTCCTGAGGACATTGTTGCCAATCTATGGCAGCTGATGGCTGGTGCAGAGATGGTTCCTATGCTCCCTTGGTGGCAAGGTTTCAAGAGCACCATCAGGAAGGTTGGTGAACACAAGTGTGACATTGTTGGTATTATGAGCAAGATCAACTAGTATTACTGTCCTGGTGGTACTGGTGGGGGGTGTTTTCCACATTGGCAGAAGGGGGAACATGCCATGAGTCAGACTGTGGGTGTGTGTGGCAATCCATCAAGTGTGGGTGGAGGTGCTGACTGGTTTTGGAAAGGGCTGCATTTCTTTAATCTGGTTCCATTGATGGTAAGCTGTGGATCTGTCTCTTTGTGAGGAATGTTGTGACCTTGCATGTAGAAACCTGTGGAATTGATTTTGGCAGTGTTGTGCTGCTCAAAGCCACATTGACACTTGAATTCAAGTGTGCAAATTGTTCAAAACTTGTGACCAGTCTATTTTTGTTATCATACTTGTGAGCTCTCTGCATGTGCCTGTGCCTACTTGAACCCTTACTGACTCTATGACTCTGACATAGTCAGATTTCTCCCATCACACTGTATGGCACTGTTTTCTTGAGAATGTGGGTATCTGGAATGAGAAGAATGAGGATCATTATCTTTTCCATCCCTTTCTCTTTCAATTTAGGGCTTGATGTCTTTTACTGCAGCCTTTGGTGTTCAACAGTGCCAAAATCTGGATGCCAAGAGGTGATGTGCATTACAGTGGATGAGAGCATTGAGATGTGCACAACAATAATGGTATGCTTTGTGTATGTGTCTCAATTGATCTTCTGCACTTCACTCATTGCTTTATTCACTTATATCTGGCCAATTAAACTTACAATGCCCTCTATCACTGTCCAGACCCTTCCAGATGTTTCTTTGTGTTTACATGTGCCTACCATGCTGGTATGTGATGTTTTATGGCAGTAAGTGTGAAGATGGTTTTTTGAATAGATTTGCATTCAATGCACTTATGGTGAGCAGTGTAACCCATCCTTTGGTAGGTCACTCATTGTTGTTTGAGGTATGAGCTTGCTAATGTACATCTGTGATATGGCTTGTCTGCTCAGAGCTATAGTAGCTTTCATATCCATCTAAGCAAACACTTCATTTTCCTCCTCCTCCTCCTCCTCCTCCTCCTCCCTTTGCTTAGATTTTCCTTTGTTTTGCATATGAAATAGCTGATATATCATTGTGCTTTCTTCTTCTTCTTCTTCTTCTTCTTCTTCTTCTTCTTCTTCTTCTTCTTCCATCACCAC
>JBBPMA010001347.1:0-11512 GCA_038090075.1 Xanthoconium purpureum | reverse complement strand
CGGTAATGGCCATGATTGATGAGCCCCTCAACAAACAAAGGACGGAAAATGTTGACAACATGTCTATACTACCTCAGCCCAACATAAATCAATTTTAGTGTTGGTGAGACGTTAGGTTAGTTTGGGCGTGTAGGTACACGACGCGGTGTGACATTGTTGATTAACGCGACGCGTGACGATTAGTCACGCAACTGGATCTTTTATAATCGTTGCGACGCGTCTTTACCTCTCTTTCGTCTCTTCCACCATCTTCTCCCCGGCTTGATAGCACTGTTCCCTTCTACTTCACCCCACCCATGGCCTACGTTTTCAAGAGAGGTTAGTGTTTGTGGTCTTCCCTCTTCATCACCCAAAATTGACGGTGACGCGTCGGTTCACGTTGCAGATGGGTAAGTTGTTTCATCGCGTGCGACGCGACGCGTCTCGTTGACACCCCGGCGCAGGCGTAAGGAGAATGTCCAGTTCGATAAGGTAGATCACATCTGTCCGCTGCATCGCGCTTTTGTTTACTTGGATATTAGATCACAGCAAGAATAAATAAGCTATGCTATGGTCTTGATATGGACTACGTTGATCCCATCGAGTAAGTTTTGTCCGATACTGCTTATTACATACTGATACTGTGCAGGGTCACGAAAAAAGTGATTGCTGGCGTATACCAAGGCGTCACTACTGTCGAACTGGATGTCAGTTCCTGCACGTGTCGGCATCCGTTCAATCTAACCTTTCTTCAGAATCTTGCCGCAGAAACCGCTGCCTACCTCACTACGAAACATCCAGACTATGCCATCCTTGCAGCCCGTATCGCCATATCTAACCTACACAAAGAAACGAAGAAGAATTTTTCCGCGGTGATCAAGGACCTGTACGAGTATGGTAGGTCAATCCATTGATCTATAGATTCCCCCACTAACGATTCATAGTCAATCCGAAGAACGGTCAGCCGGCAGGTCTGATCTCAGAAGAGACGCACAACGTCGTGCAGAAGCACGCTGGCACACTGGACTCGGCGATCATTTATGACCGTGACTTCAACTACAATTAGTGAGTCGTCGTTAGCCTGAGCGTTCGCCATTTAACCGGCTGGAACAGCTTTGGTTTCAAGACACTCGAGAGATCTTATCTGCTCAGAATTGATGGTCGTGTTTCAGAGCGCCCTCAACACATGATCATGCGAGTAGCTGTCGGCATTCATGGTGACAACATCGATCGCGTACTGGAAACGTATAGTCTAATGTCCGAACGATACTTCACGCACGCGTCACCTACACTGTTCAATGCTGGCACACCTAACCAACAACTCAGTTCCTGCTTCCTTGTTTGCATGAAGGATGACTCTATCGAAGGCATCTACGATACCCTGAAAACTTGTGCCATGATCAGCAAGACTGCCGGTGGCATTGGCCTGAACATCCATTGTATCCGGGCTACGGGGTATGTGTCTTCCCTATTCCATTCGTTGGTCCAAGCAAACGCATTTCTTGCAGATCGTATATTGCAGGCACCAATGGTTACTCGAACGGCATAGTGCCCATGCTCCGTGCATATGATGCGACTGCACGTTACGTTGATCAAGGAGGCAACAAACGTCCTGGTGCCTTCGCGATCTACTTGGAGCCCTGGCACAATGATGTATTCGACTTCATTGATCTCAGAAAGAACCATGGTAAGGAAGAGGCTCGTGCTCGTGACCTCTTCTATGCCCTTTGGATCCCTGATCTCTTGTGCGTCATTCCTCCTCGCACTATGCATCAGCTTGAATGGCCTTCTCTAGTATGAAGCGTATAGAGGCAAATGGGGATTGGTCTCTTTTCTGTCCGAATGAAGCGCCCGGGATGGCGGACTGTTGGGGTGAAGAATTCGAAGCTTTGTACGAGAGGTACGAAAAAGAAGGTCGCGCTCGTAGGACCGTTCCTGCGCAAAAACTTTGGTACGCTATCCTCGAGGCACAAATTGAGACCGGAGGGCCTTTCATGGTTTACAAGGACTCCGCGAATCGTACGTACGTCTTTGCCGTTCGGAGTCACCAGCTCACCTCGCATTCAGGAAAGTCAAATCAACAGAACCTCGGCACAATCAAGTCATCCAACTTGTGCACTGAGATTATTGAATATTCCGCTCCTGATGAAGTTGCTGTGTGCAATCTTGCTTCTCTCGCTCTCCCCTCCTTCATTACGAACGGCCAATACGACTTCCATAAACTCCATGATGTCACAAAGGTTGTCACACGCAACCTCAACCGCATCATCGATGTCAATTACTACCCTGTGCCTGAGGCGCGCAGATCCAATACGCGTCATCGACCCATTGGTCTTGGCGTTCAGGGTCTCGCTGACACCTTTATGATTCTCCGTCTTCCCTTTGACTCTGTGGAAGCTAGGGAGCTGAACCTGAAGATCTTTGAAACGATCTACCATGCAGCTCTAGAGACGAGCTGTGAAATGGCCGCCAAGGAAGGTCCTTACGAGACTTTCCGCGGAAGTCCTGCAGACCAGGGCCAACTGCAATACGACCTCTGGGGAGTCACGCCTACCGACCTTTGGGACTGGGCGTCTTTGAAGGAGAAGATTGCTCAACATGGACTGAGGAACTCATTGCTGGTTGCCCCTATGCCCACAGCCTCGACGAGCCAGATCCTTGGATTCAATGAATGCTTCGAGCCATACACAAGGTCCGTCTTCCGTTTGCTGCGTTGAATTGGTAGCTAAAGGGCCATGCAGCAATATTTACACTCGCCGTGTCCTCGCTGGTGAATTCCAAGTTGTTTGTCCTTGGCTTCTCAGAGATCTCGTCGAGCGCGGCCTCTGGAATGACACGATGAAGAACATGATAATCGCACACAATGGTTCAGTAGCCAATATACCCAGCATACCCGACGATGTCAAAGCGATCTACAAAACTGTCTGGGAAATCAGCCAAAAGAGAGTCCTCGACCTGGCTGCAGACCGCGGTGCTTTTATATGTCAGAGCCAGAGCTTGAACATCCATTTGCAAGCTCCAACTTTGGGTCAACTCACAAGCATGCACTTCTATGGGTGGAAGAAAGGGTTGAAGACCGGAATGTACTACCTCCGTACGCGCCCAGCTGCCCAGGCCATCCAGTTTACGATCGATCAAAGCACTCTCAAGACTGCTAAGATGCAAGAGACGTCGAACAAAGCACACGGCCCAGAACGCAATGGCAACAATACCGCAAGCGCTTCAGCGGCTTCTTCTCCCGTTCGCAGCGTCAGGACAAATCCGCCGGTCCCTTCTAGTTCGTCGCAGGGTGCTACCTCGGGCTCAGCAAGTGCAGGGAATGAGGAGATTGACCCCGAATATGCTGCAGCCCTTCAGCGCCAGAAGGACCGCGAGCTGGAAGAAGCCAAGTTGATGTGTTCTCTTGAGAACAAAGAGGCGTGCGTGATGTGCTCAGGTTGAGCTCGTTGACAGAAGTTGTACTCTCTGCTTTGATCTCTGTATGCTTGTACTTGTCCTCCAAGTTCGCGATGTTACATGTTACCACTCTGTATTACGCTATGCAACTGTTGTACTTGCTGTAATCAAATAGATGACACTGGTCGATTTGTATCGGAAGGCTGTCAAGCAAACCTGCAAGCATCAGACCACGAATGCTAGTGCCACTCTTAATGCCGTCGGACATCTTTGCGCGCTGGACCCAACATGTACATACGACCGTAGTGGCTCTGGTGAAGTGTCTCTTACTCGTCTGACATACATACATACATATAGCACAAGCATCAACGAACACAGGATAATCGGCGAGGTATGTAAACACGACAACAGGGAATCAAGGGTGGCATGGGGATAGTTACAAGATCCGGATGGTATACACTGTCAGTTCTATAAACCAAAATTTCTTAGTGGAACGTTCGAAGTCAGCTCGTCAGACGCGGTGGACGGTCAAGATCGCAATACGACCATCTTGCGCGATGGCATGGTTGATTCCTGCACAAGTCAGCGACGCGGAGCTCATTGACACACGCGTGGTTAATACCTTTGAAGCCTGACTCGAGAAGCCCTTCACGCCATTCTACATCGGTGATCCACGAGATGCCTTTCCAGGAACTGCCGGAGATGGCGCGCTGGACCAGCAAGTCGCGGCCGATGTTGTATCCGTCGGGGACGATCATGTGGTGCTTGGTGGAGTCCTGCAGCAGTAGCTTAGTCAACGAATGGAGATTCAATCATCTAACGTTGAGCGAACCTTCTCCTTTGATACCCTAACACCGAGACAAATGAAAGAAGAACAAGGCGAAAAATATTTCGACGCACCCAAGAAACCATGCCCCGGTATCTGCTTCGCTTCCATTTTGTTTCCATGCGCGGAAATGATTCCCCCCTGGTGTGGTGTCAAAGGCATGATTGCAATGAGAGTCATTAACTGTGACTTGCCAATAAGACTTTCCCAGCATGTTCCCCAGCGGGGGAAATAATGCTGACGTGCCAGAATATGCTCCGACTTCCTGCCGCCTCCGTCGCCGAGGTCTGCTTTGTGCACATGCCCGTAATGCAGCCCGAAGCACTCCTCGGAGAAGCCGATGGACCTTTAGATATGAATTACATGGTTGAAAAGTGCAGGGCGGGGGTAGGGTAACCTACTTGTAGTACCAGCGGAAACCCTCGTCTGTGAGAACGAATGGATCCGATAGATTGGATATTATGACATTCAACGGTTCTCCGTATCTAGGGGTCGTAAACTGTGCAAATCAGGATTCAGGGGCGAGGTGGACACAGGAGAGGGAAAGCTGACATCGATGAACTTGCCTCCGAGGATTCGAGGGTCAACCCAGCCAAGTTCTTCCCTGGGCGGGTCTACCGTGAGGATTGAAGGTCGGAAGGGCGTCTGTCTGTTCCAGCTAAGCCATCCGAAGGGGAATGGGATCGCCAGGGATGCGGAGACGAGGGCGAGGAAGGAGAGGGCGGGGAGCATGCTGGTGGTGCGGGAGTCCTTGCGAAAAACTAGCAGTGGCACAATGACAGCACAGGTCCATATCGGCATCACGTGTGTACGGACCGAGTTGCTCGCAACGGCCATGTCGACACCACACAACCCCGTCGTCGAGCACGGCAACCCAGCCCGTCCCACTGACGATGGGAGTGATGCGGATGCAGAGACCGCATCTCAGCGCTCAATCCCTCTCTCATCCCCCACCCACTCTCCGCACGCCGTCACCACCCCGTTACGCCCCCAAGAATTCTTCTCGAAAAGGGATTCTCAAGGCGACTCCATCGAAATCGACTTCGGCTCCGAAACAGACGAAGTCAGCGATTCCCATAGCGATCGCGATGCACGCAGAGAAAGCTCCATCACTTCCGCCGCACCATCCACCTTTTCACAACCAGAGGCATCAAAGACTCATGCCTCCTCCATAACCTACCCTCCCCCATCTTCTTCCGACACCACCGATGTCGACTCCTTCACCTCCGCCGCGTCAACTTACTCGCGCAAGGCCCGCCCGGAATCAATGCTATTACAACCTCCACATGGTCCTCTGGTGCTGGGAATCGCGCTGGTGGATTTCAACCATTTGGTAAGGCTTGTTGGACACGACATCAGTTCATCGTGTCGATCCAGCACTAGGTTGGCCCCAAGGTCGAATTCAGCCAAGGTGACATATTCGAGGACGAAGAGATCGCGAAAGTGCTACCTTTTCTCGCTCTTCCGGACGGTGCTCATATGGTATGCTGTGTTCCATCTGTCACGCTTGCGCATCAAATCTCACCTTGGCACTCAGTCTTTGGAAGACTATTCCTACTTCCATCTCGTCCCGAGCACACCGAACCCCAGCACAATATTTGGGATATCGTGAGTCTCTATACCACGTCTCTGAAAATCTGTCGAATGTGTTCACAGATGTAACCGACAAATCGCTGCTTCGACCTTGCTGGTCAAAGATGTCGACGTGACACGTTCTATCGTCCAGAAAGCGGTCGTCGTTTTGGCCAGCCAGCCCGTGTTTGGTCCAATACGGTCAGTGGGTGCAGTATCTCAGTATGCAAATACCGATAAGTCAACGTAGTGATCGATTGGGAGTCGTCACAAGAGCTTTATTCGCTCAAAGGTAAACTTCTCTTTTCTCAACGTTACCCGTGTTAGACTCGCAAGACCATCCGTAGAGATTTTTCGGATACGCAAATCTTAGTCGAGTTTGGGAACTCACTAGAAATGTCGCTACGTACGCAACTCACGGAAAGTGGTCTATACATAGGTTAGCAGCATGTCTTGTCTTCTATGATCATTGCTCACTTTCCCGAGAAAAGGAACTAGTCTGTCAGTTCTCGGGCACTCACATAGCGCCAGCATTAAGTAGCTTTACAGGAGAGAATTCGTTCACGTTTTTCGGCATCGTACATTGATGCTATTGAAAGCTCTTATGCTACAGAAGAAGGTTGATCTTATACATATGTTATCGATCATCGCTCACCACTTTCTAGATCATATTTTATGGACACCCCGTCGAGAGGTTGTGCACTTACCAATACTCGTTGATCTCCCTTATACCCAGTTTGTGCCCACCAGCTCATAATCGTCCACGCGCTTATGATGTGTAGGTTTACTTCAGACGTTGGACGATTGTGGCTCCCCTCCTTTAGCAGCCCGAGCACCCACACTATCCCGACCTAATTCACTCAAGACATCAGACCGGAAGAGTATGCTAGCGTACATTGGTCTGCCATTAGACTTGTTCGGAAAGGTTGGTCTGAATGTGCTGTACCGAAAAGACCTCAACCAAGTCGCTCTCCGTAGGATGCATTTTTCCAGCCATATCTGCCACTGCAACAACTCGACCTCTTGAAAGATTCTCAAAGCTGGCTCTGTGGAAGTACCAACACAATTGTCACACAGCAGAAGGAGATAGACTTACTAGTAAACGTACAGATGTCTGCGTTATTTCTTAGCTATTGCTTAGCACTTCTTCACAGACCGAGACAGCTACACTCGAGTTTCGGAATCCGAGGCTGGAACGCTTGGTCGCTCTTACCCCCGCAGATCGCAAATGGGTAGACGAAATTGTTCGGGACGTAAATGATTCCTGGGACGACACTGACCCAACCAAAGCTGTCATGCAGTACGTTATTTGTCCTTCACATCTGAGCGCTCGATGTTGAGCTCTCGAAGTTTCAAGGGTAGTGATGATTATCTCAGAGCAAAAGTGTGTCAGATCAGTCCATGAATATACGAATATGATGATTGACAAACGACAGTTCGAGGAGTATGTGACTGCCGCACTCGCGTCAGTGCGATACCGAGAATTCTTGTCGAAAGGGAAGGGTAATGGAACTACCATTGCAGGGACTGGTAGGCTGGTGTTTGTAAACGCGCGCTCGATGCTTATATTATATCAGGTGGTGATGCGCACACGCTAGAGGACTTCAACACCGTGTGGATAGCCGAATTCACAAAGACAAACGCCTACGAGGTCTGGGATCGGTCAACGGATCCAATGTTATTTGATATTGTTGAGCCTCGGTTAGTTTGTGACTCCAAAACTCGCGGTTATTCGCCAACTGACCTCTCACTAGACACCCTTGTAACGAGAAACCGTCGGTGGTGTCAGATATGGGACTCCGGCTCTCCGAGGGCATTCAAGATCTCAGACTAGAACAACAACTTGCGCCAACGCGTGAAGCCATTTCACGGACACTGAGCGCTGGTTCAGCCAACTTCTTTAAAGCTGTCGAGGGCGTTCGCGAGCGATGGCAACAACGAACAGTCAGCTCCCCCACCACGCATGATATGACGTCTAGCGGCTACGGTGCCCCTGTTGAGATCACGAAATCGGAAGCTAGCCTACCCACGGCTACGACAGATGTCACAAAGCCCGGTGTCAATATATCTCGGCAGACCTCGCGGGAGTCTTCAGCAAGCGCGCTTTCGCCGCCGCGCCCAATGAGCATGGCACAAGCCGCTTCGGACACGAAAGCGGCCCTGAACTCTTTTGGGGCTGGAATACAATCGCTTTGGTCGAACCGGGCCCCAAGGTTTTCGCTCTCACGCGCGAGCGTAGTGTCCAATGATTCGGTTTCTGATCCGACGGCGGCACAGCAACAAGGTCATCCATCATCGACGGCCTCGACGTTGTCTCCAAAATCTCGCCCGAGTGTGCACACCGTTGTGGAGGTTGCCGAACACGGTCAAGAATACGACCACGTCGTAGTCACCGATCTCTCCAATGAGAGAAGGAGCCACAAAACGGAGTCAGGCGAGCCGATGGGTACTGCCCTTTGATGAACCGTATATTCTACCGAGTTACTGTATACCCACATAACCCCTCCTGCTGATGTGTGCCGATGAGAAGGCTTCTCAGAGGATTCCCGAGATTGACCATGGGATACCCCAAGTCCTCAGATCTGTTCACCATTTATACAAGACAAGGAAACCAAGAACAAGGACTGAATCCCACCTTGTTTCAGAGTTAGATTGACATCGCCAGAGATGGAAAACTCGACTTCGAGGCGAAATAGGTGGTTTATTACATAATATGTAGAGTTGTGTGTATGAATGAGTCCTTCAAAGTTTCCTCTCCGCTGTTCGCACCGTTGTTCTCGCCTTTTGGGCTGTGTCTCGTCTGGTCCTGCTGCAATTCCCCCGGGTCGACCACAATGACAACCCCAACTCCAATCCGCAAGAAACGCAACTTCAAGGCTCTACAGCTCGATGTCAGCCAGTCAGCCAAGCCGAAAGAGCCTGAACCGATCCCCACACGCGCAGCACCAGCAACGACGGGAGTAGCAAAGGGAAAGAAACGACCACCACCCATGACTTTGAACGCCCCAAAGCTCGGCCAGACCCCCGTCACGAACGATGCTGATGGGAACCTCCTCGCCGCCGGTGTCGGTCCCCCGTCAGCACCTGCAACCGGTACCGCATCTGCACGTCGGAACTATCATACGACACTTTCAACCACCCTCGCAAAGTTGGACATGAATGCAGAGACGCGTTTCGATTTGCGCAACGAGGATCTCAAGGACCTTCAAGAACTTGGCCAGGGTAATGGTGGGAGTGTCAAAAAGGTCGAGCACGTCCCTACCAAGACTATCATGGCCAAGAAGGTGAGCCACTAACCTACTTTCCCCCACTCTGCTGACATATTGCGCACAGATCGTTCTTATTGATGCCAAACCAGCTGTGCGCAAGCAAATTTTGCGCGAACTACACATCATGCATGATTGCAACTCTCCGTATATCATTTCTTTCTACGGCGCGTTCCTGTCGGACCCAAACATTTGTATCTGCATGGAGTACATGGACAAGGGGTCTCTTGATGGTATCTATAAGAAGATTGGAGCCATTGACATTGAAGTCGTCGGGCATGTTGCATTGGCTGTGCTAGAGGGTCTGACATACCTCTACGATGTGCATCGCATTATTCATCGCGGTATACGCATACCTATCCCTTCGTGATACTCCACTGATGCATTGCCAGACATCAAACCATCGAATATCCTGTGCAACTCTCATGGACAGATCAAAATCTGTGACTTTGGAGTATCGGGAGAGCTTATTAATTCAATCGCGGATACCTTTGTCGGAACGTCGACCTACATGAGCGTATGTCACTCATTAAGCAAGATCGCGTCATCCTCATGGCATTGTATAGCCCGAGCGTATACAAGGTGCTCA
Organism: Xanthoconium purpureum; assembly: GCA_038090075.1. Taxonomy (NCBI): domain Eukaryota; kingdom Fungi; phylum Basidiomycota; class Agaricomycetes; order Boletales; family Boletaceae; genus Xanthoconium; species Xanthoconium purpureum. The sequence goes on along the minus strand of JBBPMA010001347.1, from coordinate 1,884 downwards.
ATATACCGTCAAGTCGGACGTCTGGTCACTTGGAATTTCGTTGATCGAGCTAGCTCTCGGCCGATTCCCCTTTTCAGAATCTGATCCTGACGATTCTGACCTCTCGGACTTAGAAGGAACTCTGTCGCCTAATACCATGACTTTGCAACCCGTCAGGAAGGACAAGGATAAGAATGTGAAGAGGGACCGACGAAAATCCAAAGGTGTTAGCTTGCAAGGAGGAGGCATGATGATGAGTATCCTCGAGCTACTTCAACACATCGTAAATGAGCCTGCTCCTCGGCTGACCCCCGAGGGACGATTCCCGAAAGAAGCAGAGGACTTCGTGGACAGTTGCCTGCTCAAGGATCCCGATGCTCGAAAGACTCCCAGGGAGCTACTGGTATGTTTCGAGGTTTTAGAAATGTTGACTACACTGACGAGGACTCCGATAGCAACACCAATGGATAGAGCAGGCGCGGGCGTCGAATTTCGATCTTGAGACATGGGCGAGCACGTTCTGAGCCAGTTTCTCACTGCTCGCGTCGTGCGTACTCCCTCGGGTCCCAGCCTGTTCCTTTCTTTAGATCATACCAGTCGTCACTTGCTACTTCCTTGCACATCAGTATCTCAGCTTGTCAATGTTCTTGTATTATAGAAGGGGCGATGCATTTATCAATCAGCGGATTATGAAGTGCTCAGTCCACGAGGCTTTGATCATATACATACCTCGTTGCTGGTGTGTAATTTATCGGTGAATTCCAAGTCGCGGACGATGTTCCGCTTCGGTGCACGTCTCGTCCGATTCCACAACAAGGTACAGTGCTAATGGGTTCACCATTCCGTCGTTGTAGCGTCAGGTCACCGGCCGACCATCGCCAGCTGTCCATAACCAACGATTCAAAATTTCGAAATGGACCCGGCCACCGCATCTGCAAGACACTGGTTGGAAACACCCTGTGGCGGCAAGGCAGTGCTCATAGCATTCAAGACCCCGAGTTCGGTAACCAAATAGACGTGATTGCGGTGCGGCCTTGTGTTCTAATCTGAGTCGATGACGCGGCCGAACTCGGGACGACTCGAAGGAGCATAGTCACAGTCACATCATCGGCCAACTCGGACCAGCGCTGAGAGGCATATGCTAAGAGCGCCGTGCCTTTGATATCCGGATCTTGTCCGTAGCACTGAACCCACCATGGGTGATTGGAACGGAAGCGCGAACGTGTTGTGTCCCTCAAAAAGATTTACAGCATGGACAGTTCCCATAGTGTCAGTGCGGCATCAAGACCAAAGTAGATGGCACTGTGCTCGAGCCTATTGCTGATACCTAGAAGAGCCCACGCAGTCAAGATCAACAGGGGCAAGAAAGGCACACATGATCCCCAAATCCGTCCAGTTTGGGCGAGGAAAGTCGACTTGACATTGACGTGACGTGACAGGTACTCGCTGTTGGCTGTAATTGTAGCCACACATGAACCTGGATCAGACCTCCAAATACCTGGCGTAAACGGTCCTGAATGGTCATTAGATATAAATATAACGCGACTGCTATCCAGAGGAATCAAAGTACCGACGGAATGTCCGTCGGGACAGTGCTGTGTTCAAACGTAAATTTCATGATGATCATAGGTTGCTCGTGGTTTATAATTGAGCGGTTTGTAGTTCATTCTCTCCTTCACAGTGTGGTGAAACTTCGGTTCTTTGAAAGGTATAACGCGGGCCTTGCCAAAGTTGATGCTAAGTTGTGACTCGTCAAACAACGTCAATGGAGTAATATTCTAACGCATACCTCCACTTGCTGTGCCACACTCCGTTATGATCCTGCCAAACATACGAGGAAGGTATGAATTCTAGCAACCACCAGAATTTGTTGATCTTCAACGCGTCGAAACAAGGCGCTATGGC
>JBBPMA010001346.1:0-11520 GCA_038090075.1 Xanthoconium purpureum | reverse complement strand
CACGGTTCGTTGTAGCCGACGAACGGACGATGACGACGAACGTGGTGATCTCACCGTCGGAAGTACTGAAGAGTTTCTCGCTCCTTCACGAAGTTTCGAGGCCGTCAAACGGCATAAACTGCGCGGCATGCGTGGCGAATACCAGCTCCCTTTGGTCGTCCTCTTGTGTGAATTCACTCGCCCCACGATCGCCCGAGGGCCCACTTATCTGGAATGGCACGAGGTGCAGACCCTATTCCACGAAATGGGTCATGCAATGCACTGTAGGTCATTTCGCCACTTATCCATCACGAGCGGTGCTGATGATGATGCGGTAGCCATGATCGGTCGAACGGAGTATCACAACGTTGCAGGCACCCGCTGCGCAACGGACTTCGTGGAATTGCCATCCATCCTCATGGAGTACTTTCTCAACTCACCCCAAGTCCTCTCCCTCTTCGAAGAGGACGGTTCCTCGATTGTGAATCAGACTGGCAACCACCACGAAGACCCATGCACGTTCATCGACACACATGGGACTATTTTGCTCTCGGTGCTCGATCAGATGTATCACTCTCCTGCCGTTCTCGAACCAGGGTTCGATTCGACGGTTACCCTGGCCAACCTGTACAACACGCGCGGTCTCATTCCCCACGCATCAGGAACGTCCTTCCAGACCCAGTTTGGTCACTTGTATGGGTATGGGGCGACGTATTACTCGTATTTGTTTGACCGCGCGATCGCATCGCATGTCTGGCGCAAGGTTTTCTCGGGCGAGCCGTTGAATCGCGAGTTGGGAGAAAAATATAAAGCAGAGATTCTGCGATACGGTGGTGGCAAGGATCCTTGGCAGATGCTCGGTGCAATGTTAGATGCGCCACGACTTCAACTGGGCGACGAGGAGGCGATGCGAGAAGTAGGGAGATGGAGGGTAGAGGATGGGCCAGTGTCAGAGCGGCATTAGACAGCCACTGATCTACTTGAATCTGATAGCTGTTTGCGTCGGCACTAAGGAGCAATTCCAAAGACATCATTATTACGAGGGGCAAATGCAGCGAATAACTACACAGTATTGAGTAACCCGGAGGGGCGACTGATTTGTGGATGCTGACCAGTGTACAAATGCAACGAAAATGAGAGGGTATAGAATACATATGGGAATAACGATATGTAGATTAGTCCTGTTATCATCTTGGAGGACAGTCGGTACTCATTTGGCTGTTAGACGAGCTTGACTCACATTACGACACCTTCTGACCGCAATTCTTGTTCCATTCTCCAAACCGCCTCTTGCATAGCCTGTAACTGGTCCAACTTGGCTTGTTTCGATGCGAAATCAGCCTGAGAGTTGACAACGGGCATGACTTGAGGTAACTGTAGCATCGGGAGATTAATCTCTGGTAAAGAGATGGCGGGGTATTGGGGGAGTGTGGAATAGGCGGTGGGTTGATAGGCTCCTGTATCATTAAGAAGTGATGTCCAGTCTATATTGGTTTGCGAGATGTCGGGCATCGACGAGTCAAGAGATGCCGTGTAGGCAGTCCCAGTTATATTGGATGGAAGCGCACTATCAAAGGGAGTGGTGAATGTATGATCAGCATAGGATCCCAGCAGGGCACCGAAGTCAGACAAGTCGGATGGGGCGGGTAGATGAGTGTCTGCCGCTGCTACACATAAACATCAGTCACACCATCCTAAGTGGATGTAGACACTTACGAGCAGGTGGGCACTTTTGTACATATTTCGGGTTGTCAGGAATACTATAATCCTTGAATAATTCCACTTCCCAAGGTGTGGAAAGGTCTGGCGCGGTTGCGTCAACTGGAGGTGGAATAGCAAACAGGTTATCAAAATTGGCATTAAACCAATCATCAATGGAGTATTCGTTTTCCATGTTGGAACGAGGCAGAGGATCCGATAAGGTGTGGAGACAGGGAGTCATTGAATCACTCGGACAGTTCGGTATCCCAGTGGCGTCTGCATCAGAGAGCTGTCGCTTGCGAGATGGTAGTACTTTATTTGTGGGTAACGTGGAATGCGCAGAAGAAACCTCCGGCGAACTGTGATCTGATGACCCGTCAATGTCATCCAAGCTTGAGGGTGGGGATGGGAGACACGCTTGAAATGTCGTGGGAGCACTGCAGACAGGGAACCATGAATGTTGATCTGTGGCGAGAACCAGGAAGCATACCGTAGACGTTTTATCGGCCGACTGGCAGTGGAAGATGGGTGGTCAGCTGGTTCAACAGATGACCAGCGGCGCTTGGAACCGGCAATGACTGGAGGTGCAACATCCTCTTCTTCGCTTCCATGCGTGAAAGAGTTATCAAGGACAGGGGCGGGGGATCCCATAATGGATGGATCAGGAGAAGGATATGAATCTTGAACTGCCTGCAAGTTTGCACTTTCAGTTACGATAGAACCTCTCGTGCCTCAGTTTCCCACACCTTCGTATTGTTCATTTTGTCGACCTGGCTGCGTTTTTCATCCACAACAGATTCCCTGTCTTTCTGCGCCACGTCCTTGACTATAGCATCTAGATCTTCTGCAAAGGCGCTCCTTGTAAAGGTTGGTGAATAGAGGGCTTCTGCTGCTACCTTCATTGCGACGAAGGAGTGGCTGAGTTCGGGAGACAACATGCGCTGCGGATCCTCTTCAACCAACGCGCGATAAGCTGCGTCGATCATATCGGCCCTGCAGTTGGAGAAATGTTTACGACAAAGGGTTGTCCAACCAATCCGCCGACGAGCATTGATGAACCAAGAATTGATAGAAGAGACTTGGCAGGACGAAGCAGCGGCTATTCGAGCCTTGACTTCTGTGGTGGGGTAAGGATTATGCAAGTTATCCAACAACCATTGATGGGCGGCAGCAAGGAACGGAGGAGACGAACACTCCGCGTTGGGAGCAGATGCGGTAGGATGAGAGCGGGAGCAGCGAGTATCATTGTCCGGACTTGCGTTAAGATCCAGGGCGGCCATCTGATGAACTATAGTATCACAGTCCTTCTTCAGTGACGTGGTGAATGATTCTTCCTCGCGTCTTATGTCGAGAAAACAGCTGGCAATGCTCGCGATGCGGGAGGCGACGGCGTGCGCAAGGTATAACGTTTCGTCGCCAACGCTCCCGGTCTTCGATGCTGTCTGCAAGGCGTTTAGAAGTGCCAACCACGTTTGATTATAGGAAGCAAGCATCTGTGAACCGCTCTCCAAAGCGGTGAGGAAGCCGTTTTCTGCAGAAAGTAGCCTTTGTGTCAAGTCGTTGTTCATGAGTACGGTATGTGAGAGGGCGTGAGCTGTGGCCCTTTCTTCTGAATCTTCAGCCTTGTTTACCGAAATTGTAGACAATGCGGACATCGAATACCAACGATGATGTAAGCATCAAAGGCCTCAAGTCTCATCGAAGTCATCCCCCATAGCCATGAGTACCATTACCAGTCTTCCAGCAATGGGTGGCATTATTACGCAGTGTTCTGCCCGAGATGCCAGTGTGCAACCTAGGCCTAGGCCTCAACCCTCAGCCTGTCTCTTGTCGATGACATCTCGAAGTCAGAGGACGCATATACTGCCGAACTGCAGACCGCCCTGAGCATTACGCATGCTCTGAGAGATGCGGTTGGAGTGTCCGATCCGCTGAGGCCTTCTCCCATTACCAACAGTTCCCAAGTCGTGACCGATCAACTTACCCAGCCCCCGTCCTCTATTACCTTCACTTCCCGAGGTTGGTCTCAGTCATGGAATTGCTGCAGCAATAAGCAAAACACACCAACTTCGTGTGGAGGAACTTAAACGAAGCATTCAGAAATCTGTCGTCACGACAAGTCACGGAATAGTAGGACTCCCGGTAGTAGCTTTGGCATCACCTCCAGACCTCCTGGTAAGAAAAGTTGTATTTATCTTTACGGAGTTTTACTTGCGCCGCCTAGAGCGATGGCGAGGAGAAATCATTCAACGTATCAGGCATACCGCCGAGACACCGATCAAGGTGGCTACAAGGAGTTCTCATACTTTTAACCATGTCCGTGCTTTCATTATATAGACGCGACTTTACTTGATGCACTTGACAGGAATACGTTCCGTTACTGGAGCTCTTTTTCGAAGAAAACGCTTTTCCGACGCATGCGGACAAGATGTTCCTCGCCAACAAATCAAATATGGAATACAGGCAAATCCATGTATGGGTGAGGGATTTGTCTCTATGGTTGCTAAGTATTTGCGTTTGACCGACTCTCGCCTATCCAGTTTCAGAATCGCCGTAATCGCAGCAAGAAAGAAGGCAAAACATTGAGAAAGAAGCCGACATACGAGCCGGCAACGGAACCATCAGGCAAACTATACGACCGCATGAAGGGTCACATGGTCAACTCTGATGGTCAAGCTCTCAGGCCCCCCAAAGCCAGTTTATCGGAGGGAACGAGCGGGGTAGGCTCTACCTCATCTACCCTAGCAAAACCAGTGCCCTCACCTTCTTGGTAGATAGAACCCATGCAGCATAAAGTGTCAAATGACGCCTTTGTTTCACCTTCGCCACTCCATGCCTTTCCGTCACCCTATCCACCTACTTGCCATTATGACCCATTCCCCTGCAAAAGTGGCCTTATTTGTTTTGGCAAATCAAAGTGGAGACGCGTGCCGAATGGGGAACGCCCTCTTCTCCACTCGACCAGTATCGACGACCTGATCGAGCAGTTTTCTCATTTGAATGTCTGAGATGGAACACGCTCCAAGGGTCTCCTAAGTTACAATCGCATACTGCAACAGTCGCAATTACTATTATACCATCTCGTGCACCTCATCCATTCCTGGTAGTCCGCAAGTATCCCCAACCTGCGAACGTTCTCCCCCCGTTGGTCCGCACACCTGTCTCCGGTTTGAAAGCTTTCCAAAGACCCACTCCCAACTCAGCACCCGTCACATTGGTACCCCTCTCGAACCCACCCGACAGGAACGAGTTCCCTAGGAAGCAGAAGACTGCTCCGTTACCGCGACGTATTCCCGGCCAGATGCGGAACACCCGCCGAGATACCACACCATCAGAGAGCTCCTCGACATCTTCCTCGCCTCGCTTGTTTTCTACGGACACCGAAAGTCGCAGTTGTTCTTTTCCCAGCACCAGTTCACTGTCCACGCCATCGGACGCAGCAAGCATGCAGGCGCTACCTCACTTGTTCGGATCACCATGTCGCTCACCGCTCGACAGTCCAATTCATCTCCGTGGTTTGGGAGATATGGTGGCAATCTCACCATCATCCGTTTCGTGATTAAAGCGCGATGGGCTCTTCGCTGTCTACTTTAGCACAGCGAATGCCTCATATCTGCGCTCCCCGTCATCACCCCCACCGCTCCGGCAGTTTTGGGGAGTGACAGAACCCAGGACGACTCACGGCGCGCGAATTTCACCGGAAATGTGGGGGCTGCGAACCGTTTGCTGCACTAGGTGAGTCCCCATAGACGCGAGAGCAGCCGACATTCAAGTCATTCATTCCCCGAGACGCCGTATCACTTGACACAGTTTACCCCTGCGTCACTCCCGACACTCAGTATAGTGCAAATTTACGTCCGGCCATGCTTCTTGACACCTAACATATCAATTTTATGTATACATGAACACCGATTCGACGCGCCCATGCAGCCCTCTCTTAGATTTGATCAAGCAGCGATGGTAACGATTCAATTGGTCATAGCGCACACCACCAATGACTGAAAGTAGGCATGAGATCAAAGTGGTCGTGGTAAAATACAGTGTAACAGGCGGAACAGGCGTGGTAATAAGGATATACGATACGAGATAATGCTCAGCGCTCATCCAGTGTCTGGTGTAAGATTAAACACGCATGACAGCGCGACGAGCGCTGTGCAGAACTTCGAAGCCTCAGGGAATAACGCCCTAGTAGGTCATTTCTGTAGCCCGTACCAGAGAGAGTTGTAGCATAGATAGGTCGATCTCCTAGAGAGCAGAGTTGACATAGGATTGAGGACACAACGGATCATTAGTCGGTTCAGAAAGGTCTTCGTTAAGGAGTGCAGTCCAATCAATGGACTGTGAATGGTCCGGCAGTGATGACAAGCCTTGGCATGCCAGGTCAGGGACTGAGGTCATTGTAGGCAAATGCGTTGTCTCTGGAGGCACCACGAATCCACCACTCTCGAGAGATGGCAAAATGTCCTGAAGCGCAACCAAATCCGTGGATGACGGTGTTTGATTGTCTTGAATGGTTAGCAAATTGTCGGATGTTGGTGACAGCATTTCGAAAGAAAAACACGAACTCACGAGGGGTACATACCCTCTAGTGACTTCGGCGGTCGCACAATGGTCACATAGAATAAGATCAAATTCAGCTCGGCACTGCAGGCCAATGGTGTCAGCACCCAGTGGGTGTACAGTTGACTATCTCATAACACATAGCATGGTCATGCATAATATCTAGTGGTGCACAGTGAGTTACTGGGACAAACTCATCAGGCACCACCGAGATACCAACATAACAATGCATAAGACCTCACTGTGCATAAGAAAAGTGGGTGACCAACATTATGCACTACAAGATAGTCAACTGTAGTCGGAACAATGTTCAAACTCAGTCGCGGCATGGCTCGGCAGGTGACTTCTGCGTGACAAACCCCCATTTCAACTACCTTGCTCATTTCTGCGTTGTTTGCGCTCGTTCAAGCTCGCTAGGCCCCAGAATATGTTATAGGTATTATCTATCCATGTGGACAGTGAAAGTAGAATTGTGTCTTTTAAGAAAGTGCCAAGGTCACTAGGACTGCCGAAGTTACAGGACAGGATAGTAGTTTGGTGTCCATGGTTGTAAAAGTTGAGCAGCGACCGTAGTTATCAGTATGTAACAGTTTAGTCCGTGCCGTAGTACATAAGAACAGCACGTAGTACAAAATTCTTGAGCTGGGCTAGGTTTAGCACAGTGTGTAGGGACTTAGTTACCCGAACAAAGAGAACAATGCGGAGTTCAGAACAACACCATTAAGACTAAGTAACTTGACATGAAGGGACCAAGACAACAGCCTGCCGGTGCATCCCATCAATCTATCTACCATGATTGATTCAATCAACCTACCTAGCCCACGTCCGCTCTTACTCTCACTCCTCGAGGCAGGCTTTAGTCATGAAATTGCTATCGCAGCTAGCAATGTATACCAACAGCGAGCTGAGGAGCTTAAACGACGTATGGAAACAATGCTAATCGCAACATGGCAAAAGATAACAACACCCCCCGGTGCAACCACCTCGTCAGTGGGCCCGCTAACGAGAGGGGACGTCTCAAGTTTCACGGAAGTTTACCTCCGCTACCTTGAAGAATGGAAGGAAGAAATGGTACAACTTTTGAGACAAGCATTGAAAGTCCCTTCCAAAGCAGCTTCTTCAAGGAGTTCTCGTTCGTTTAACCACGTCAGTGCTCTTATTTATACTCGTACTTCTTCTGAAATATACGACAGGAATATCTGCCACTACTAGAGCACTTCTTCGAGGAGAACCCGTTTCCGACCCATGCAGACAAAGTCTTTCTCGCCAAGAAGTCGAAAATGCAGTACAGGCAAATTCACGTATGGGTGAGAATCTACATCTGGGTAGCTGATCCTGTCGTTGACAAAGCACCCAGTTTCAAAATCGCCGCAATCGCACCAAAAGGGCGGACAAATCATTCAGGAAGAAACCAATGTTTGAGGGTGCAACGAAACCCCTGAACAAGCTATACGAGCGGATGAAAGTGGCCAAACCTGACTCTCAATCTCTTCGACCTTCCCAAGCGTCTTCGTCGGCGGTAGACGACCAGGTGAGTTCTGTCTGTTCTAGCTTATGATATCATGGTGCTCACCCGTTGGCAGCTACCAATCACACAGAATGATGCACCAAAAGGTATATTTACCTCTCCGGCGCCGCCCCACGCCTTCCCGTCGTCTTACCCCCCAACATGCGCTTATGACCCATTTCCCTGCACAAGTGGTCAAATTTCCTTCGGAAAGCTAGAATGGAGACGCGTGCCTTGTTCGAAACCTCCTCTTCCCGGCTCTATCTGCGTCGACGACCTAGCTGAGAAGTTTTCTCAATTAAATGTTCGCGGCAATAGCCACACCAAGGGATCTCTTGGGCTGCAATCGCACGCTGCCACAGTTGCAATCACTGTCGTACCTCCCCGCGCACCCCATCCAGCTCTGGTAGTTTATAGTTGCCCCAAATTCGCTCATGTCGCAGTGTATCATCCTCCCTGTTCGCACACCCACCTTACGTTTACACGCCGCTTCCAAGATCTTGTTCCGACCTCAAAAGCCGTTACGCTGATACCCCTCTCGATACCATCTCATGGGAACGAGCCTTGTACGAAACGGAAGACTGTCCCATTACCGCAGCGTCTCCCCCGCCGAATGCAGAACAGCAAACGTGATACTTCGCCCTCAGAGTATTCATACACTTCTTCGTCATCTGGCGTATCTTCTTTGGGCTCGACGAACCGCAGCTACTCACTTTCGAGTGCCAGTTCATCGCCCTCTCCAACGAACATGGCTGCCATCCGGGACCTACCTCGATTACCATCCTAGTTGCCCTTAGAAAATCTTCTTATTCCCGCGTCCTCAGAGACGCAGCAATGGCGTCTCACCTCAGACATCGGGGCGAAATTTTAACATTGCTTCGTGTCGTTTCGCCTTGTCAGTCCTGAATGACTGGAGCGGATCCCGATGGTGCGCCTTGAATCCGCACGCAGTTTGTCACGACGCTCGGAACGTCTCCTTGATGAACGTAACGATTTGCTTTGAGGGGAAGGGAAAGCTTGGTGATGTGCCTATGGTACAGGTGGATGCGCTATATTACGGACATCTTGAATCCTTCACACTTTGTGTGATAACTCGCTCACTCAGCCCCACGTGTTTGGTTCATACTCAACATGAACTTTGCATGGGCAATCGTGGCCAACCAAGTCAATGCAAGATCGTATTGGTAGTAATGGATACCTATCTGTGTAGCAACAATAATGGACTACTGTACAAATGCGTATGGAAATGAAAATAAGAATAAGAATATGCTGTAGGATAATCGATGAAGGTTCAACCAAGTTAACGTGACACAATTCGCTGGGGTGAACGGCAGATATGCACACCAAGTACATGGTGTTAGTTCTAGTGTTAAGCGAGTGGCAGAGGAGCGCGTGGTCGGGACAACATTCAAGGAAGCGGCAGAAGAGACAAGTCGATCTCTGGTAGAGGTAACATGTCTGTCTGACCAAACATGGAATCGAGAGAGACATCGGAGGTTTGCCAGTTGAAGAGTGCAGTCCAATCAATGGCATCTGATGACAGCGACAAGTCTTGGGCCTGAGGTACGGAGAAGTCGGCGGCTGATATCGTGAGAGCTGGATCAACCGCCTCTGAGGGGGGTATGAATGCTCCATTTTCGAAAGTTCGAACGAAGTCGTCGAGCACGAGCGAGTCCACTGGTGCCAATGGCTGATCTCCTGTGGCTGTCAAGGATTTCAACTGTTAACCGCAGCAAAACGGAAAAAGCATGTACTCACAAGAGTTGAATGACTTAAACGGCCGCCTTAGTGGTTCCCCAGGGATACTATAATTACTAAACAGCTCTACTTCCCATTGTGTTAATAGATCGGGTTCCATGACATCAACTGGTGGCGGGAGGGTGAACAAAGAATCGAAATTGCTCTTAAACCATTCGTCGATGATATGGTCACTTTCCAGCGCGGAAAATGGAATAGTGTCCGAAACGGCTTGGGGTGGTGGTTCGACTGTTGGCTCCAGCGGATATTTGGGGAATCCAGTTGCGTCAGAAAGGTGTCGTTGATGTGAGGCGAGGGTGTTTGTAGTACTCTTGGAAATTAGTGTGGAGTGTGGTATTTGATTATGTGGACGAGTTTCCAAGGATTCCCCTGATGACGACGAGCTAACCTCCAATGAATAACCGGTGGAGGAACTGAACGAACAAGGTGATTAGGGAATGCAAGGTAGAGGAGCGGTTCGACGTACCGTGTATGTTTCCTCCGTTTGGTACTCAGCGTGCAAGTTGCTGGCTCCGAAGACGACAGGCGTCGTTTTCGGCCAGCCAGGACTGGAGGCAAAACCTCTTCTTCTTCCTCGCTATCGTCTGTGAGGGACTGGACAAGAGGGGGCACTGGGGACGAGGAACATGAACAATCGGGAGAGGCGTAGTAATGTTGGGCCACCCGTTTCTCATTCTGCAGCTCTACTTCCAACGCCTCTGGGGGCTCCACAGCTCCTTTGAGTTCGCGGTGCTTCCGCTCATTTACCAGTACAGTCTCTTGATCTGTCATGTCCATCACGACAGCATTGAGGTCACCAGCGAGGGCACTCTTTGTAAGAGTGGATGAAGAAAGACTTTCTGTCGTAGCTTTTACACTGATGAACGCGTGGATAACATGAGAAGGCAATGGACGATTGGGATCTTCGTCGACAAGGGCACGATACGCGGCATCCAAAGCATCCGCTCGACAATTATTGAAGTGATCACGACACAACGCCGTCCAACCAGTTCGTCTTCTTGCATTAACGAACCACGTGTTAATCGCGGAGAGGGTACAGTTATACTGCTGCGCTAGAGACGCTTTGACCGTAGATGAAGGGTAAGGGTTCGCGATGTTCTCGAGAAGCCAAGAATAGGCCGCGGTGGTGAAGGCGTGATTATGAGTGGAGATTGCGCGCGTCGGGGGGATGAAGGGAGGGGGGAGAGATTCGGAAGTGGGAGAGAGGCTGAGCTTGTCCATGGAATAAAGAATACTGTTGAAGTCGTCAAGGAGTTTGCTTTCGAGGTCTTGGTTTACTTTCTCGAGTTCGAGGAAACAGGAAGTTATACGAGCTGATCGGGATGCTACGCGGTGGGCATCAGAGATGATTCCGCAACCACTGGCGGTATCATCGTGGAATATAGCCGACCAAAAGTCGTCCTGGAGTAACGCCATGGGAGGTAATGGGAGTAGTGTAAGTTCTGTAGTGCGCTCGATCCGTTGACCTAACAAAGGTGGACAAACATCCCATTGTTCGCCGAAAATGTCATTACCCCTGTCTTTGTCTGTAATCCTCATCACGCATGTAGTTACTTTCAGTGAATGTGGTAAAATCATTTACTTGGAGCTCATACAAATACCCGTCGAACGGTTCAATCTCACAAGAAAGCAGAAGCTAGTATACATTAGACATCAGAACAACATGTCACCCAAAGCGACTCTTGAGCAACTACATAGAATGCATCAAAACGGGGAACGCAGGAAATGTAGAATATCCTTACCGTTTCCCCCATTTGGAGCATACCAAGACCCCCACTGTTGGATCCCCCGATGAAACTCGAAAGCTGCTTTTGCGCCACGAGCTTCGTGAGAGTCATCGCAGCGCCATTCATCATACTTTGCTTTTCTTCACTACCTCCGCCACCAATGGCGTTGCTTGCTTCTTTCATGACCAGACCCATGATTTGGTTTCCTCCACCTCCACCTCCACCCAGGCCACCCGATAAGAGGGTACCGACGTCAAGTCCTGATTTCGAACTGACAGAAGAAAGAGC
>JBBPMA010001345.1:0-11522 GCA_038090075.1 Xanthoconium purpureum | reverse complement strand
ATCAGTTATGGAAATTATACTTTCTAGATATGTATTTTAATATTTATGATTTAAGCGGAGCCTGAATTCTTGCTGTAGCACCAGATTTTTCAGTACCACAAAATCATGGTTTTTGACAACTTGTGCGACTACCGAACAGGGCCTTAGTTATTTGATCCAAAATGGTCCAAAGAGTATCCAGACAAACCAATGAGAGGACTCCATATTCCACTATCATGTTGCCATCACGATAAACCACTACACTACCACCATAAGCTGTTGTCACACCAACATGGTTTGGATGTCTCCTAGACCCCCTTCAAATCACCTGTTCCTTATCAGGCCATTGGTGCTGTCTAATGGCACCTTTGAGACCTTTAAGATGGCCAGCAAATCCATGTTCAACTACCAATCTGGATGTTCCAGTACTAAAACACGCTTTGAGTATGGGACATGCACACACAGGCCAACATTGTGGGTGGTGATCAATGATCAATGGAGCTTGAGTCAGGCTCAAGTCGTGCATGCAAAGAGTACATAGTATACAAAAATCCATGGTGTATTATATTTTAAGAATCAACACATAACAACGAATAGTGAACACAAGAGACAAGTAATCATTCAGTAGGAGAGATCAACAATGCTCTGTCAAGGATAGATAAGAATTGCTCCCAGAGCAATTGTCGGAGGGCATATATACTGGAATCTCCATAGTTCCCATGACCCCAACCATGCAATATCCAATGTGAGATAAAGTCTCTGTTCATGGAGATATCTGTGTTCCAAAGTGGCCAGTCACCATGTGGAAATGAAGGGAAAGCAGCAACAAATGTCATCCAGAACAATTCACACATGATGAAGTAGAACTCTGGAGAGGTACTGCAGAGCTGGGGGTCTGACAGCAAGTCCTGTTCAATGTCCTTTACCAGTCACTGCCAGTCCTAAGAACTCAAGAACTCAAAGTCATGTGGTAGTGGGAAAAAAAAGATATTCTCTATCAAGAATGAGCACACATAGAAAATTCGTGAGGCAGAACTCACAGGTGCCAATGGTTTAGTTTGGGCTGGTTCATCTTTGGGTTTGATATGAACAGAGGACAACAACTCTGCCCATTTTTCCTCAACTTGAAAACAAATTTGCATGGGCTAGGATAAAGTTGTCAGCTGCAAAACTTTTGGCCAGTCACAGCAACTTTACAATGTATTCAGGAAGATCCTGAACAAAGATATCTCCATGAGAGTGAATAGACAATTTACACCCATTGAGTGTAAATCCATCTTGTCAAGGACTTGTCTTGATGTTGATGGTAGTGGTCATGGTGTTGCAAAGAGTGTAAGTGCTGACATAGAGCTTGTTGAACAAGTGTCAGAGTTGTATCAAATGAATAATAATACTTGCTATTACTTGTTATGAATATTTTGGATCACATAATAGCTATTGAGATAGGCCACACTGTTCCGAAATTGCCTGTGTGCTGTTGTTACTAGTACATGATTTAGTTCTGCTTTGGAAGAGGGAAATTCCTCAATTCTATCAGTGATACTGATATTGATAGTACCTGAGTCATAAATATCATTTAGAATTGTGTACCAACCAATGACGATTACTCACAGAGTTTGGCCTCTACTGCATCACCTTGGGAAATCCAAACATCTCCCAAGGAATGGCCTTCAATGACCATAACATTGCCATTCCTTTTGTGTTCACTGTGGTAGGTATCCAGGGTTTCAGTGAGGGTTGGCATACACACAATGATGGCAGGTGGTTCAGTATGGATACCAAACAGGCCAGTGGGAGTGAGGATTGGCAAATGAATGAGGATATTCAAGGCCAAGAGAGGAGAGGACAATGTTATGGAGAGGACATGCATGATTGGAAGGGCTGCATTTGATGCAGATTCCAAACTTGCAATTGAAACCAAGTATGGCACAGATAAGCCCTGAATGTAAGGTTTCTGTAAAATACAAGAGAAATAGAGAAAAATTCTGACAAAAGGAACCCAGATAGAAAGCAGCCAAAATACATATCATGGGTAAGATGTGTCAATTTCACTTCCAGTAATGGCCAGCAAAATAGGAGCATGAGTTCCACAGAGGGGCTCTTATAGATCTCTTTGATCACTGCAGGACTAGCACCAGGCCTACCTGGATCATGCCAACAAAGGGTCTCAATCTGTAGTATTTCACATATGCCTGAATTGAAAGATTCATCAGACATTTTGACACCATAGGACAGAAGCATGCAGAAACTATGCATCAAGAGTGGCCAGTGAATAGCTGAGTCCTGGGGTCAATGGATTTGAGCTGTACACAGTTGTACTTAGCGATATGTTTTTGGGTGGTAGAGTTGCAAACCTCCTCAAAGAGGATACCTTCAAACCAGTGGCAAGAGATACAGTAGTTCCATATCAGTGGTCATGTGTGCCATAGAGGAATGTCCTGAGAACCGGATGTTGCTTTTGCTCTTACTCTTGTTGAGAGCACATCCAGAGGTGGTTTGTGCTGCAGGCAATTTACTGACCCAGAGGTGCCATTCATGAGCTTCTCCAAGCACATGCTTGCATCAGACAATCTCACATGGTGAGAGGCCAGCAAGGAAGCCCTCATTGGAGGGAGTGAGATCTTGTGAAGGTGTTTCCTCAGGGTCAATTACAGGATATGCAAAACAGGAATTGCCTTTACAGAATGCACCATGGCAGAGAAGATAGGGCAAATGGGATGTCTGCTAATATTTGTGGGAAAAACAGTAACAGTACTCCTTTTTTGGAAATGGTACCACCAATGCGATGATCTTTGTCAAATTCAATCAAATCTATACACCAATGATATGACCAAAGCCTCAAAACTTCCCACTCTTGACCCCAATGGTATGGTTCACACTCTAAACTCTTCCATTCTAATCAATTTTGCAGTATTTATGATGCTTGTGAATGACCCAAATTCTGTTATTTGCAAAGTCTGCCCATCAAGTGCCAACAGTCCAAAGCCCATGTGCCACTGTCACATTGCAGGCCATGCAAGCTCGAACAAGCATCTATGGAGTCTTTAGAAGCAACAGAGAGGGAGAATTCCACCAGTCAAGGTTGGACCTCCAAGTTGTATTCCACCCATAGTGTCATTTAGGTCAGGAGACAACTCAACAATGCAGCTTGATGCCACCCCCCTCCCACTGCCAATGCCCAGTGTTTGTGACACAAATTCAGCTGATCCTGCAGTCCCACTAAGCCAGCTTTGGAAGGAGTTCCAGGCAGAGTGTACTATATACTTGGATGACTATTATGAGGACATGCAGAAGAGGATCAAGAAGGGCGAATTGCTCGTTTCCAGTGTCCTACCACCTCTTGAAGACAAGCTTGGCATTGAAGATGGTGATGGAGGAACTTCTTTCTCATCCACTTCTCCCAATGAGATCTTTGCAAATTTTGGCATTGATTTCGAAGGTACATTTGTGTGTTACCCAGCTCTACTACATTTCTAATCAGTATATTGGGCAGCCATTGCCAACAGGACCCCCTATTGCATGAGATCAAAGACAAGTGTAAATGTTTTACCTGACAAACCACTATATCCTTGGAAGACAATGCCCACACATATACATGTGGTCTTACATTTTTCTGCTTCACTGACACACACATAGGAGTTCTTGACTCATCTTCTCTTCAGTTCACCATGCCTCAGATTCTTGAATGCACAAAAAGTCATGGTTTTGCAATGGGCAAAGAAACTTGGTGTGCCTGAGGTGCCCTTGATGTATGTCATGAAGAAGATGCAAGAACATTTCATGGAACTTCTTGGGAGCTCCACTGAGAAAGTAACAACACCGTCAGGAAACATGTTCTACCTAAATGATATTAGCAAGGTGATTGCCATGGTAAGTAGAAGCTGCATATTGGAGTATCCATTTGCCCATGTTGATGATCACACAGGATTTTGCAAATCCTTTTACATGATTTGCAATGCAAGAATATCCCAAGGATGGACAAGGCCATATGTCACAGGTTCACCATGGGAACAAGATGCTCAATGACCTCCCTAATGATCTTGCACCTCCTGAATTGCTTAATTTCTGTGCTTAGCATCATGGCATACATTTATCATGTTACCATTGGGACTATTGGGGCAGTAATTTTACTAATAGTATCAAGTCTTCAAGTTTCTCAACTAGTGCACCTTAGATCTTGGCTCATCTCATTACCAGAATATTATCATACTGTCTACCCTTACATGACCATATGCCATGATCTTGCCAAATGGTGATCTTTCTGTTCTATCCAATTTTTTAGTCATATTACATATTATTATTATTTTGCACAAGTTGTCAGTGCCATTTTCTTACCAACAACTTGAGGACTGTTATAACCACACTGTCTATGTGTCCGGAATCCTTGTCCTTCATTGCCCTGCATGAGTCTGCTTGCACATTTTTGACTCAAGCAGGGCATTCCTGCCATGTCAACTGACACTGATAACACTGACAGAGGGCCACCTGGCCACCAAAGTAGAAGCTTGTCCTGTTCTTCCTCTCGCTCCATACTGGGGAAGTCAACCCCCTCCTCCAGGCCAAGGTGACCGGCATGCTTGGTTGGACTCTCTTGAGCACCTTGAAGAAGAACATGCATTGAAGCAGTTGAAGCAACATGCCTTGAATACCTGTTGGGAGAATAACCTGGATGAGCATGTGCTCAATAAGTTTTTGAAGGTTCGTGTATCAGCTGTTCTAAACTAATTCTAAACAATGTTTCTAGTACAATGTAAAGAGAATGCTGATCAGCGTGCATGCAAAGCAGTTGTCCATTGAGCAGAATCAAAAGAAGGATGAGACCCTTGCCTTCATCCAGAACACGAAATTCCATGTTTGTCATCTGCATTGCTGTTCATCAGACCAACCTTCTGACTCTTATCCATACCTGTAGGACATATTGGCTAAACAGCTACAGACTTGTTTGTTGTCACCAAACTTGACTGCTTATTTACATGAGCTTCCCAATCATGTCTTTGTATGTATCATCTCAGAAGCTAACACATATGCTAATCTCCATATCTGAGCCAGATCTACTTGAAAGAGAACCCCAATGTGTTTAAGATCCCCCCTGCTGCAATCAAAGATTGTGAGGCATCTGACTACAGTCGACTCCCACATAAGGAATAGGAGGTAAAAGCGATACTCCCTCATAGTGTATACATTTTGAGATTTCCCAGCTTGGAATGTGGGGACTTCACTGCATAAGAGATACTCTCTTATAACACATATCCGATAGGGATTTCTCGACACCATAACCGATATTACCACTGGATGATACTAAATTAGGCAACTATATTATATAATTTTTCTCAACCAGTGTGAGACTGCAATCACAACAAAGGCAAGAGTGACCCAAAGTTTCACACTTACCACAATGGTGCCTGTCAACATGCTCAAAAAGGGCCTTGAAAAGCTTTAGGACTTGGTTCAGAGCCAGAAAGCACTTCTTGAGGCCACCTTAAAAGCTGGAAAGCCCATATCAGAGCCAGACCAGGAGTGGCTTGACAATGAAGCAAACCTTATTGAAGAGGAACAAGTCATTGAAGCATTAGAGTGTGCATCTGACTCAGACCATGAAACCTTCCTTGGTGGATTGGACTTTCATCAGAAAATGGTTGTAGAGAAGCTTATGAAGCTGGGAGGGGCGGTGTTGCTTCTGTCAAAAAAGTGTAAACATAGGCATTTCCTTTGTATTGAATGCTAGTGTGTCAAAGCAAGCCTAATGTATGCTGATAGGTCCAGCTTCCAAACTAGAGCATGCAGGTCCCAGGCTGACAAAGCAGGCAAAGGCTGCTGCACCACCACAAAAATCTGAAAATGCAACATTGGTGTGGCATATTGAAATCCTTAATTGGTATCACTCTTATGGCAAGAGTCAGAAGCAGACTGCAGACCATTTCAATGCTCTCTATCCCATGTTATGACTTCAGCAACCAAGGATCTCCATGTGGTTGAAAAAAGAGGCCCAATTTCATGCGAGCTACAGTTCCAGTACTGGCCAAGAGTGCAAGCATAAGTGAATCCATTAGACCCAGCATCCTGAAGTGACAGAAATGCTTAATTTATGGGTTTCAAAAGCAATGGTTGATGGGATTCTCCTCACTGGTGAAGTCCTTCATCAAAAATGGAGAAAGTTTGCCAATCTCACTGGGATTCCAGATGAAGAGTGTCTCAAACTGAGTGAAGGTTGGTTGAGCCGCTGTAGAGCCCCACATCTTCCTAGCCTTGCAGGCGACTATCCTATGTCAGTCCACTGTTCCTATACCTTCCACTATCCTTTGCAGCACACCCACACCAATCTGCCATCCCTGCTGAGCATCCGCCTACCCAGAAGCTTCAATCTGTTGACCAGATTTGCCCGGAAGCTTCATCCTGTCCCAGATCCCTGTCCTCATCGTCCTGGATTCGTTGGTAAGTCTCTTTTTATCCTTCTATGTTATGTACAATTGTCTGGTACAACCATTCTGCTCCCTTACTACATCCTGTCTTACCTACCCATGGACTTGTCTCTTCTGTTTCTTCTGTTTTGTCAGTCTTGGGTGTGCCCAGACAATAAAAGAATGTATTCCACGCTTGTAATGGACACCTTGGTTCAGTCCCAGTCTATCACGCATGATCCTAAGTTGCCGCCACCATTTCCTCTGTCTTCCTACCGCTCTAATGACCTTCCGCCATGTCCCCACTGTCCTCACTGTTGAGGGAAGTGTTCGGACTGTCCGTATTCCACCCGCATCCATCCACATCTGTTCCTGCTGCATCTCAGAGTCACCCGGACTCTTCTACCCACTGTTCTAGAGGGCCAATCACACCTAAGCATTCTCCTCCTCTCTATCCTCTCCTCTTGGATCCTTAGGATTGAACATTTCATACCCTTCTACCCTTGCTGCTGACCATCTTGGATCCCCCTATCCCCCAGGACTCAGAAGCAGCTTTACACTGCTACAAGACCCAGATTGGATTGAAGGGGATAAAATGGCATGGTGAGGCTGCATCTGTAGCCATTGAAACTGCTGAGAAAGAGCAGCTCCGTATCCAAGACTTAATCAAAGAGAAGGGCTATAAGAAATGTGATATTTTCAATGCTGATGAGTTATTGTTGTTTTATGCGTGAGTTTTCTGAAGCTTTCAAGGTTTCAATTTTTCAATTGTTTTATAGCATGCCTCTGGACCATGGTCTCTTGGACATGCAGCAGTCAGGTGTCAAGGGGAAGAAAATCCACCTCACATATATGTTCACAGCAAATGCAGATGGCTCACAGAAGTTACCCCCACTCATCATTGGGAAGGCCAATAAGCCATGCGCATTCAAGAACAAGATGGGAACACAGCATGGATTTTATTACCAGCACAATGCAAAGGCATGGATGACAGCTACCATCTACCAGGAATGGTTGTTAGATTGGGATCAGAAGCTTAGGGACGATGGCCGTAAGATTCTTCTTTTACAGGACAATTTTGCAGGGCACATCGTCCCAGAGACTCTCACCAACATCAAGGTCATCAACTTCACACCCAACCTAACCTCTCATGTCCAGCCCAATGATCAGGGCATCATCTGTTGCTTCAAGGCCCACTACCATGCAAAGTTCATCAACTGTTCTATTGATCTCTATGACCTTGGAGTTACACCATCACAAGTCTACAACATTGATCAACTAGAAGCCATGAAGCTTGCTGATAACACATGGAAGGAGGTTGATGTCACAACAATCTGAAAGTGTTGGCATAAGGCCCATATCCTCCCTGACACCAAAGCTGATTCCATCCAACCATCTGTTTCCATCTCGTCATTACTGGCCAGTACCAGAGCACATAACAACTTGGACCCCCCTGCCAAGTCTAAGAGCCTTCTCAAAAGTGCTCTAGATGACTTGGAGGTGACTGGCATCCTTCAATCCTCAAACTGGATGAGCATTTCTGAGCTCCTCAACCCAAACACAGAGATGCACAACATTTTTGAAGCAATGGATGAAGATATCTGCCAGTCTGTTATGGATGTACACACAGCGCAGGAAAAGAGTGAGGCCAATAAATAGGATCCCAGTGCTGTGAATGTTGACCCAAAGCCATGTCACACCTGAAGAGAAACTCTTGAGGCAGAACTTGTGTTGCAGGATGTCATTGATGAGCTTGATGATGATTTTGGGCAGGAGTTTGGACATATGTTGTGTATGTTGAAACAAAGGACATGAGCTGCTGTGGTACAGAACATGGCAAACACCAAGGTCACTGATTATTTCACATGAGCTACATAGCCTCACATAGAATATATACCATCCTTACCAATATTGCTTGAAAAAACAGACCATTTTGTCTTAGCAAGCCAACCTCCCAGAGAACATATACTCCCTCATAGTGTATACTTTTGGGCATTTCCTGAGGGGTATCGCTTATGTGGAAGTTGACTGTACTTAGAGAAACTGGTGAAGGACCTGCTCACCAGGCAGTGATTGAACATCAAGTTGGCTGTGTGTAAGTAGCCCAGGTCTTGGCAAATCCTTAGTGGTTATTTCATCTAGATCACAGCAAGCATCAAGAAAAAGAACCACATCTTCCAACTTGGGAAGACACTCTGTTAGAACTATGAGATGACAACAAGTCAGTTGGCTCAGTTCGCATTCTTGGTGATTGTGGTTTTACTTGTAACTGTACCACCACTCACAGTTTGTTTAGTGAGCAAGCATGGTGACATTCAATCAACTTGTTGTGGAGTCAATGTCCAAGGCTGTGGAAGCTGCCAACAACAAGACAGGCAATGTGCCCACCAAGGACTCTGATGAGGAGCAAGGCAACCCTTTCAACAATGAGGGTGGCAGTGCTTCCAAGTCATGGGCTGTGATGGACTTTTGGGGTTACATTGACACTCTGCTTGTTGAAGTATGTGCCAGTATCACTGAGGGTGAGATTACCATAGAGGGGTGCCAGAGGAAATTGGACATGTGAGTTCCCAAATCTGAACAGTCTTAGATCTGTGCAGGGACCATTCTGGGATTGTCAGGTTCTTCACCAGCTGCCTCCAGGCAGACTTCAAGAACTATCTGGATACAAATCACAACACTGTGCCTCATACACCTGATCACACCATCTCTGATGCAAGCAAGGCTATTCATCAGGCTCTCATGTTGTTACACGAGTCAACAGACTTGCATTGAGGTCAAAGGTTTACTTACTCTGAGGGAGGTACTCACGAAGAGACACTGCGTCCTCAAAGAAGTCTCAAGGTGAAGAAAACCAAGTCACAACTTAGACAAGCTATGGATTGCAAGACTGACACTGTAATTGCGCAGAACAAGAATGGGGAGTAAGTACAGGCTAGGCAGGTATTTAAGTACTACAGATTACATAAGAAGAATCTGGTAGAACTCTGTGGAAGATGGGGACACATGACTACTATAAGAGAAATAGTCATAGGAGTGGATAGTCCTGTTGGAGAGATGAAAGGTCAAAGAGGAAAGAGTATAGGAGAGGCAAAGGTATCGAAGGTAAGTAGATAGTTGGTCTCTTCCTCATGATAGGGAAAGAGATCTAGATAGATTTGGCGTATGGTGTGGATGAGGAAGAAAGTATGGCAAAGAAAGATGATTGTAACACATGTGGGCTGCATAAATTTCTGTGCATCATTCTCCTTGTCTCCTAATACAATTACTCACTCCTGTCTATATACACTCCTTTATCCATTCCTTCATACCTCACACATAGTACTGTGCACTTGCCGCACCTTTGTCCCCATGTTGTTATGGATTTCGTACCCTACAACAATATCCCCTCTTTTTCCCTCGTTCCTTGGGACAACCTCTCTCTCCCTCTTGGGGACTTCCTAGTCCCTTACTCTGCACCCCTCGACTCCTGGACTCCCAAGTCCTGTTCTGGATCCTCTTTCTAGATTCCCTGCACGGTTAGGCTTCTATCCGCTGTGCCTAGATCTCACTGTCCCATCAGCCTCCCACCTTCTGGATACATCTCAGTCTCTTTCTTCATTGGTACAACTTTCTCTTCTTTCCAATTCCACAGTTCCTTCACAACACAGACCTCCATATCCCTTTTGGAACGGATTCCATCTGGTCTCCCATATGCTCCCCATTCTGCTCTTCTTGTGGCTCTCTGCTTCTCCTTTTGGATATGGAACCCCTATGGATTCCTGCTTTCCACTTATACCACCATTCTGCCCTGGTCCATGCACTCCCTTTAGAGGTATATAACCCCCCTATGTATGCTGAGATTCCTCAGCTAGTTCTATGCATTCACGTTGTAATCTAGTCCATTCCAAGGTTTCCTTTGGATCCCTTGAGACCCCTTTTGCCTCACTATTGAGGGAACTTTGCGTTCACACCAAGTCTGTGTGTTTCACTCAACCAACAACCTATTCTTAGGTCCATCAAGTATCACTTCAAGCTTTACTCTTGTCCAGGAAGGCCTTGACAATAAGCCCTTGCCTGCTAGGCTACATCAATAAGACCTATTGGCCGCTTTACCAAGTCTCGCTGGGTGGTAATCCCAGGAGCATCTGTGGAACACTAGAAAGCAATGCTTGACGTAACAAAAGAACTAGCTCTTTTTCCACTCCAGCTTTCATGCTAGGAGTGTGCCCATCCTCCCATCATGCACAGGATCAACCTCACCGACTTACTCAGTTGGCGAGAACCGACCCCCAAAACTGACTCTTCCTCAGAAGCCTCACACACTCCTCCTGAGGACTCCCCACTGCCCACCATGTCCCAACCTAGGCAACGAACCCATATCTCCGGTTCTCCCTATGGACAATCCCCACACTTGTCCACTTATACGGCTAGGCCCTCCTCTATTGCTCATTCTTCATTATTCCATTCCACCACCCCACCTTCCCTCTCCGCCATTCCCATTGTAACAGATCCTCCCTTGGAGTCGAACCCTTACACTGGCATTGATGAGCCCCAGAATCCAATTCCCCCTTCCTTTGACAGACAAGAAGAACCCTCCGACTTCTCTATGGACCTTGCCAGATATTTGCAAGACCACCCACTGCCACCTGCTGATCCTAACCCAAACCCAAACCCTGACATCGATCTTCCTCCATCCGAAGATGACATGGCTTCCCAAGAAGAACTTAAAGTGGGTCTCCCAGAAGAATTCTCTGGCAAACAAGAGGATGCCAACAGATGGATCCTCACCATGAAAGGATACTTCGCCATGAATGCATTGAAGTATAATGATCAGGCTAAGACCCTGACCCTGCTCAACAGAATGGGCAAGGGATGTGGAGCATCTTTCTCAGAAGGATGGCTCATGAAGCTGGACGATGAAAACATGCCAGCTGAGAAGAAGACCTTTGTGGAACTTCTTTCTCACTTTAGCAAAGTGTTCCTCGCCACGGACCTTCATGCCAAAAGCAGAAACCGCCTAGCCTCTCTACGACAGGACAACCCCCGATACCACGGGGACTTCCACAAGTTCAAGGCTGATTTTGAACTAGAAGCCTCCTGAGCTGGTCTCGACCACCCCAACAATGAACACATTCTCATGGACATGCTCAGTTGAGCTGTCTC
>JBBPMA010001344.1:0-11531 GCA_038090075.1 Xanthoconium purpureum | reverse complement strand
GGAATATTCACCAGAAGGTTCATCTATGCTGAGGAAATGGTGACTTCAGGAACTTGGACTGGTGGTGATGGGTCTCCTGTCAACGTGCGACCATGATGTGTCAAGACGCCAATGGAAGAACCGATACCAGCGCCGCCTAATACCACTTTGAAACAAGCCTGAGCTGATACGGGGTGCCCGGTATCATGACCTACTCACAGTTTATCGTACTTGCCCTCCTCCAGAATATGGCGGGAGTGAGGACGGCGAAGAGCAAGGCCCCGATGGTGGAATGGTCGTCCTCTCGTAACGACGCAGTCTACAAGTAGCTAAGTACAAAGTACGCAAGTCGAAAGCGGGACGTACGTCGTAGGCGCTACGGATGTGCCTATTTCTGACGGTGATCTCGCTGGAGTTGGCGGACCGGACATATTCGAACCCACCGCCAGCCACGCATCCTGGACTAATTGAACACAGAGCGCAGAAGGGCAGTGGAGGCTTACTCACCGACTGCTCCCCCAACCCAAGTCGCGCGTAGGAAACGGTTTATGCTGAACTGGGCTCGGCCCTTGCGTGCGAGTACGAATGCCACGTACGCTGGCGGGGTCAGCAGGGAGAACAACTGGTACCCCTTTGTCATGGACCGTCGCACAAGGAACTCCACGTCTGCAGCGTGGGTACCTTCGCCAACCATTTCGACAGCAATTTTGGGACTTTGACGCCGTCGTTGTCGACGTCGGCGAGCTGGTGTGTCATAACACGTGATCCGCACGGACCAATTGAGGCTTGCCCTAATGCCGTGACGAAACCCAAGGCAAATGCCGAGCTGACTTGACACCCGACTTTGTGCATCTCCTCGCTCCGACAATGTCGGCGCCTCTCTCGATCGACGCGTATGATGCACAAATGCTTGACTTCCCTTCGGATTCCGATGTCGCAATGAACATTACAGGCTCCGCAGAATTCTTCGCAGAAGCATTGATGGACCACGATGGTCACCCTTCTACCTCCGCTTACGGCGAACACCCCAGCGTAGAGGTTGACATGGAAGAATACGTCGGTGACAACGCAGAATACGAAATGGCCGACGAAACCGCCGAATATCATCGTTCACACGGGGACGAGCTGCTAGACATTGAAGTTTACGACGCGTCACATGCACCCTCTCCCCTTGTCCCTCCCAAGCCCCTACAACCATCCTTCGACGTCCCAATTGACTCTGGACACCCGCCACAGACACCGTCAGCCATTCCAGAGCCCGCCACTCTTCCCCAGTTGGAGGGCGAGCCGCAGCCAGAGGTGCATGTCGCACCCCTTGACCAACCGGCGGCTGACGCTCCCCACGTGGAATCCCTAGCCTCAGGGGAAGGTGTTTCTGGAGAAGCGGTACCTCCTGAGCCAGCGCAGCCAACTGACGCTTCCGATGGAAGAACACTTCCTATCAGTGAGACCCGCGAGCAGCTGGGCGATACTGCTCGTACTATCGAGCAATCGTTTGAAGTACCGGCTCCAGCGGACGCGCCTCATGAGGCAGAACCTCACGTCCCCCCTGTTGCCGAGGAGCACCCCGCTAGCCCAGAGGTGGCTCAGCACGAAATTCCAGAGCCACAGACTGCTGAGTCAGCCCCTCTTGCAAGTGCTGGGGAAGCGTACGAGAGCGGTCCTTCGATCCAGGATGAAAAAGCCACAGATCAGGTGCCGGTGACAGAGGGGGAGGCCATCAACCCCCTCCATATTTCGGATGGAGTTTACATCGATCCTCCTCCCGCCGTTTTATTGTCCATCGCCGATTCCTCTCACCCAGAATTTGTGCTGTTCAATCAACCTGAAGTGGAGGGCAAATCCGCAGGGGAGCCCCACGGCAATCGGGAAGCTTACTCGTTACTTCTTGAGGATCGGCCTACGCTATACTATGAGCCTCTGAGTAGCGTCTTTGATGCGTTACGCCAAGATGAAGCTCTGCTTTCTCGCGTTCCCGATAGCTTTGAAGGTGAACTGGTACTTGACGCTTACGACCTACAGTTGGTAATTTCAGAGGTCAGTAACACCCTCGCTTAAAAGTAGTCGCTTGCTAACCATTCTGTAGGACAACGTGCATTCACGAGAAATTAGTTTGCACGATCTCAACATTTTACACGATGGATCTAACATTGCAGGACCCCTCCGACTTCACCTTCATGCTATCGTCCCGCGGTTTATCATTCGATACTACGCACTTCAGGACCAGATTCAGCGACTGAACGTAGTCGCTGAGGCAGAGGAAGGAGAACACCATCAAGGTCCGTCTTGCTTTTCGCCGTTATTGGCTAATGGCTTAAAGTTTCTCAACAGAACGTCACGAACAGTATGAGACAGGTGAAGATCAAAGTCATCCTCAACAAGAGGAACCTACCACTTCGCCATATCCCGCGGTCGTTCCCGATAGTTTGGAGGTACCGCCTACGACAGAAGTTGAAGAATCGGTCAAAGAACCGACATATACTACCGAACCGACTGAAGAAGCTCCACAAGAGAGCTATGAGCCGGAGGACACTTCCGGTGTTCAAGAACTTGCGGATGAGTATCACGAAGTTACCGGAGAGGCCACGAATGCTCTCGAGGATGAAGACGATTACGAAGGTACTAACACTGGCGAGGAAGACGAATCTGCCAAATCCCAGAACCTAGATGCTGGCCAGGTTCATGATACAAGAGCAGAAGATACCGACGCCCCAGCAACGGTTACTGGGCACGGATCGGAATACGGAGGTGAACAGACCGAATACGTAGAGTATGTTCAGCCGGAGGAGTATGATGAACGTTACGGTGAGGATCTTCCAGAGCGAGCTGGCGGCGCATCCCCTGTCCAATACGGTGAACCTCCGCATTACGAGGAAGAAGGAGAGCAAGATACGTCGACGGCGGTGGACGAAACTCAGGCCGTTCTACCCGATTCGGACGAGGATGAAGGAGACAACTTTGCTGCCACCCCTGTCCCTGTCCCCGCCGTCCTTGAATCTGAAGTGAGTGAACTGGTTGATAATAACGTCACCGACGTATCGGGAATACGTACGTGTACACATCGCACTGTCCATTGATATCATTGACTTACCCTCGAATTTCAGCTCAGCAAGACAGTCCGATCCCGGGTAGTGAAGAACTCGCGACCAGCGAGTCCACGAACGAAGTTGTCCAAAGTAAGTGGTCCCT
Source organism: Xanthoconium purpureum (assembly GCA_038090075.1). Classification (NCBI taxonomy): domain Eukaryota; kingdom Fungi; phylum Basidiomycota; class Agaricomycetes; order Boletales; family Boletaceae; genus Xanthoconium; species Xanthoconium purpureum. The sequence continues at coordinate 8,363 of JBBPMA010001344.1, read as the reverse complement.
GAGTAGTTCAGAATGTTCGCCTGATGAGACTTAGTAGCAGAGCAAGCATCAGGCAACCAGGATACAGATACCGCCCCGACAAAAATATTCTCAGAAGTCGATGAGTCCGATTCTAACTTTGTTTCAATGTTGGAACGTGAAGCTGGTACGATTTTGCTAGCTCTTGCTCACACTCGCTTACAAGGACAATTTAGATCCCGAACTTGACCGAACATTCAGCGCTGAACAGAATGAACAGGAAAGTAGTATTGAAGCCACTCTTCAGCACGAATCCAATTGGGATGATGGATGGTATGACGAAGACGCCGAAGGGGAGGATGAAGAAGACTGGGTAGATCCAGACGCTGCCTCGAACGAAAGTTCTATCACTCTGTCGAGCAAAGCGTCATCGAAAAGATGCTTCGACGAAGTGGACCTTGACGAGGAGGTATATGTGGAAGACCCTCACTCCTCACCAGGTATGCCATGTACATTCCCGCTATACTCTGTACCAAACGTCTTTCCAGGCTCAAAACGTCCGCGCGTTCAATGACGGACCACTTCGGTCGTTGCTTCTTTCTCTGCCTCCGCCGTGCATGTCTTATGCGCACGGTCACCTCCGTGCAGCACTAACTTATCATCTTCATCCATGCATTATCCCCCCACCCACATCCTTGATATCGCATCCATCAAGCATCTACGAGTAAGGTCAAGTACTTTTCTTCATCAATTCTCCGCGTTGGCGTCCTGTCCATTACATTTCGTCCATTGCGTTTTCTCATCTGTCCACTTTTGCGTTGTGTCTATGACTGACGTTTTTAGCATGAAGACGAAGGATATCAGACTGATATGGTATGAGGTTCGGGCACGGCGAGGTAGTAGGAGAGTATAAAAGCATGTTCAAGTACATCATGATGTACTACAACCCGTGTCTGTGAAAGATTCCATGTCTATAGGCGATTGCCGGAAAGCGACCGAGTCAAAGGAAAAGTGTAACCATCGGAGTGATCTCTGATCTAGGAACTTTCATGTCACTCTAACACTAGTTGTACCGTGGATCTCGTCCGACTCAGCCTCAGGCTAATCCAAGGTCGTCGTCTTACTCCGGTACACGTATGGCCGACGCAGACACTTGCCGTCTGTGCGCTCAGATCATAGACACTCATTTCGGACCCCTCACAGCAGTAAGCATCCATCGACCAAACCTTTCCTCCAACCCTCACTTGTCTGCCAGAAAGTCGCGTCCACACTGTTGGTCCGAGGTCGGCTATCCCTCCCACAACTCGTCCGTTACACCGGCATGAAGCCACGGACTGTGCGCGCATCCATCATCGTACTCGTACAACACAACGTTCTCTGGCATGCCCACACGGACGACGAAGGCAACATGCTCGAGTTCAATACGCTCGAGTGTCTCTTGCGGCTGAGGTTTGGGCGGTATGTGTGGTTGGCGGAGAACCTCTTTGGTCAGGCGGTGCGCCCTCGTCCGTCCTGTGTGTTACCACAATACTGAACAGTGTCTTGCTTGTATTTTTTCGTGTTATCAGGGCGCGGAGATCATACAGGTCGTGTTGGATCACGGAAAGCTTCGACCGCCAGGTATCATATCCCGACTCTCTCGCTACGACCCCAAAAGTGCGTTCTCTCCCGTCCCCTTGTCATCCAGCAGGGTCGTCGACGCTCAGCGCGTGTGCAACAGGTTCCAGCATGTATTCACAAGCATTGTACAAGCTCGTGTCGGAATCCTATCTCAAGCCATCCACCATTCTCTCACACAATTCACCACGGGACAAGCGGATAAAATACGAGGCCGAGGAAAAGGCCAAGATTGCGGGGTTTCCGACTGCCAAGGAGCTTCGGGAGGTCAAGGTGGCTGCGGAGGTGAGGCTGCGGAGGGAAGAGGCAGACGCGGAGAAAGTCGGATTGGTGTGTCCTTTTTTTCTTTTTGGGGGTGTGTTTTGTGAATTGGAAAGGGTTGATCGGCCGGTTTAGAAACGGAAACAAAAGGAACAGCCGAGCGGGCGCTTGTCCAAGGTGGGTATTGTCTGTGTGCACTGTGTTACTTTGTCGATATTGAATCTCTGTTTTGGCCGTCGTGGCAGAAAAACAAGGTCGAAGATGCGGTGGACGTAAGCGCTTCGTTGTCTTCCCCAGAACGAGTTCTTACCCCTTGTAGGACGAAGTCCACTTTCGGGTGAACTTTGACAAGTTCAACATTCATATCCGCAACAAGGTACGATCTCGCGAAAGAAAATGACCAATGTCAGGTTGACGGAGTAGACGTAGCTCATCGAGACCGCTGTCGAGGAACGGTTTAACCACAGCGCGGCTCTGGTAATGAGGGCCACACTCAAGGCTACCGAATCGAAACAAAAGACCGTTTCCGAGATACGTTCAGGTATGTCAGCCCATTCAGTCTCCTTGCATTCTCGTACCAAGACCATCAACGTCTCATGTCCTAGATCCAACCTCTATTGCCACTATTGGGATGCACATTCCGGGCGACGAGAATCTGGCCGAAGGACTTGCGACTCCCTCCAAAAAGCCCTCCAACTCTTCCCTGATAAAAGACTACCTTGGCCTCTTGGCATGTGCAGACAACCCGACGTCAGCTGGCAAAGCAGCGTCCTACGTTAGTCTCGGCGACAACAAAATTAACGTCGAGTTTGATACCATTAGCAAGCGGTTGAGGAGACGTGTATTAGAAGCTGTGACGAGGGAGCGACATGGGGATGATGGTGTACGGATCGTCCGGTTGTTGTTGGATATTGGGAAGATGGACGAAAAGCATGTGAGTTGTCCCATTTGGCCGAAGACGGGAACATGTTGACGTCGCCTTGGATGCAGATAGCCAAGGTGGCGATGATGGCTAACAAGGATGTCCGACCGCTATTGTCCGCGCTTTCTTCAGACTTTCTGATATCGACGCAGGAAGTTCCGAGGAGTGCAGATCGCAATCCGACACGCACGTTTTATCTCTGGTGGGTTATCCCGAAAGAATAGCCTTTCGTATGTTTATCCCTTTTCTGCAGGCACGTTGACCTCGCGAAAGCGTACTCGGCGCTCCTTGCCAGCCTTTACAAGACGCTGTTCAACATTGGTGCGCGTCGACAAGCGGAGCAGGAAGAGCCCAACGTCAAGGCTGTCTTGATGAAACGGGAGCGGACGGATGTCGCCCAAGACGCGAATCTGTTGACGCGCATGGAACGGGAGGTGCTGACAGAGTGGGAGCGGAAACGGGAGATGATGAACGTGTTGGAGATGCGGGTAGAGGAAGCGGTGTTTATCCTGAGAGACCTTGATTTAGGTAGCACGGACGAATGAATGGAGAGTGGCAGTTTCATTGGGTCACAGCGCTCTTGTCGAACCAATGAAACGTATCCAATTCCCATGCGTCTTGGGGCTACAGCAGCCCTGACGTGCTGTGTATCGCGAATACTTAACCGTACCGCACAGCTAGAGCGCAGGTGCTTGTACGCCATGACCAGCCAACACCAACACCCAAGCTACGCCATCCACGTCGATGTCGAGGGAACGCCGCTCCCTCCCCACCCCGGCCCCGGCTGGACCCGCTTCGTCTGCATCTCGGACACACACTCGCGCATGTACCGCGTCCCGCCCGGGGACGTGCTCTTGCACGGTGGCGACTTGAGCAGTTGGGGACACCCATCGCAGCTGGCGACGACCATCGAGTGGCTCAAGTCGCTCGAGCACCCTGTGAAGATGTGAGTGCCGCCCGTCTGACGTGGGTTGTGTGTGTCGCTCATGGTCGTGGACTCGCAGTATCGTCGCTGGGAACCATGACGTGCGTATCTTTGACGAGATCGACCGGAGAGGTGCTGACCCCGTTGCTGGCAGCTGTGTCTAGATCACCAGTGGGGCGAAGATGGTTATGGGTTGGATCCCAACGTGCGTCCGGATTAGATGGCGTATCAAGCGCAAGTTCTGACAAAACTAGACCATCGAACAAATGCAGGCATACGTGCGCAGTCAATTAGCTTTCGGGCTGTACTACCTCGAGAACGAGCCGCTGCACTTTACTGCGCCCACAGGAAGAGTGTGGAGAGTGTATGGATCACCAGTGAGCTACCGTTCTCCCGAATGAAATACGTTAATTGATGGACTCTCATTCAAGGTATCCCCACGCCATGTCCATGGTGCGTTCCAATACGAGTACGGAGCTATAACAGAAGCCCAAGGTATGCATGTTCGTACGCCACCTTAGCAGACGGTTATTAATGACCCCCTCTAGCAATATACGGTCAGATACCCAACGACACGGAGGTTCTCATAACCCATACACCGCCGTATGGGGTGCTCGACAAGACAAGAAGAGGGAACAATGCTGGGTGCCAGACGCTTTCGGCCAGACTGAAGGACCTGAAGGATTGTCGACTGCACGTCTTTGGTCACATCCATGAGGCTGTAGGAACACGCGTCGACAAGGTAGGGAGCATAAGTCGTGTGTCAATCAATGCGGCCATGCAAAGAAGCGACTCAGCGATCGTGATCGACCTACGGAACTAGGCATCGGATGTATACTTGGAACATATGAGTTACAGTATTACAGAGACAATAAGTACACGGATAAGAACCTTATACAGCGACTTTTCCCTTCTTTGCGACCTTGATGCCCAGCTTGGATTTCAAATCGGGCTTGGGCTTCTTGGCCAACGGTGCGGTAGTGGTCTTTGAGTTGATTAGCTCTCGGGTGGATTCCGGAAGCAGGCTGTAGATATCGGGCTCCATTTCTCCTGCTTTGCGTTTGACAGTGACGGGTTGTGATGCGCTCGAGTCCGACGACTGAGCGCCTGACGGAGCGGGGATTGACACCTTTGCGAAAACTTCTCGTACGAGTTTCTCGTCTTCCTCTTCTTCCTCTCTCCGCCGCTGGTCTTCCTCTGTCTCCAAATCCTCCATCGTTATGCGCGCAACCAGATCGACAGTATGCCCGACCCGTTCGTTTCTAGCGTTCCTGGCACGGATGTCTTGCAGGGCGTCGAGGATGTCCATCTCGCGTTTCGCGTCGACTGTCCGGTTCTCGAGGGCTTTCATGGGGTTGTTCTCTTCTTCTTCCAGCCGTGCGAGACGGTCCTCCTCCTGAACTTGCGTTTCATCTCTCCATGGCTCAAAGTTGCGCGATGCACCGTGTTCTGCTGCATAGTCGGTATTCTTCGGGTCTGTCTTAAATGTGATTTCTGCAGAGCAGAGGGTGCTGTAGACGTGGTCAGTAGAGATTCAAGATTAAAGGACTACGGTACACGCACCACTTGATGTAGAACCGAAAGATCTTGATGCCATAATAATCTTCTCCATCAACCGTCTCTTTGCGAGCGTTGAACTTTTTACCCTTGTAGATATACTCTCCACAGGTATTACATCGCCTGGATATGGGATTAGTAATATTAAATGAGCGGACACAGGGATGCTCACATTGAGAATGGGGCCATTAGACGCACGACTTGTTGCGAGTTCTTTGGACCCCTTCTTCGCGGAATGAGCGAGGGGTCAAAGTCCGGTGGGAAGTACTTGTTCAATACTACGAGATGGTTAGTAAATTGCCCACAAGACGAGCGAAATACGCACCCTTTCGTTCGGACATGGTTGTGGAAGGGAGACAAGGAGTGAATGGCGGTGCTGACTAATGCACGCCCTCTGATGAACGCGTTTGTAAATTTCCGACCACCAGCGCGCTACACGGTGTCCTCGACCGCCCTCGTGCTCTTACCACTTGCAGCGCGGGCAACATGGCAGTACAACTCAACAAGAACCTCATCAACGCTCGCTTAAAGAGCATCTACGACGGCTGGAACGTGCGTAGCTTGTCGTCATTGCGCGCGGCGGAATACCCTAACCGTCATCGCGGTCGGTTTTCAGAGTGCAAGTGTCAACGACGACCTGGGGTCTGTAGCGAACGCGGATGCGCTCTTGTTGCTTTCCGGTGACCCCGCAGCAGAAGACGAGCCCGTCCGAAAAGGCACGGCCTTTCAAGTGAGTCCGTCGTGTTCCACCTGCGTGGCGTAGCCAACTCGATGCGCACAGACATGGTTGCTTGGTTACGAGTTCCCCTCGACCTTCTTGCTTTTCGACAAGCAGAAACTACTCGTTCTGTGTTCGGCAAGTAAAGGTACGCGGTTAGCTCGGATGCGCCCCGTTGTCGTCCTAACACGCGTTTTCAATGTCTTAGCCAAGTACTTGCAGCAAATAAAAGACGGCAACCCGCCGGTCCCGATCGAACTCCTGGTTCAAGCCAAGGGAAAGGAGCCACCGACGGATGCCGTCCCCAAGTTCATCGAAGCCTACTCATCATACACGCGTGTCGCCACCCTCGTCAAAGAAACCTACCACGGAAAATTGGTTACTGAATGGAATGAAGGGATTGATAAGCTCGCGAGTAAACCGGAACAGATTGACATGGGCCCGGCACTGTCGACTATGATGGCAGTCAAGGACGAAGACGAACAAGTGAGTCTGCCAATTGATGCGAGGTGATGCTTGGATTCTAATTTCACTGGTAGAAAATCATCCGGACGGCCGCGAACCTGACTTCGACGCTACTTATTCACCACATCGTAGTCAAGCTCGAGACAATACTGGACAAAGAAGCCAAGATCACCCACGAACAGTTCGCCGGCCAAATCGAGTCACGAATAGGAACGGGAGATGGGGAGGGTGCTAAAGGTCCCGATATGAAGGTGTGGAGCAAGGGACGTGGGCTCAGCGATGTGCGTTCTCGCTCTTTCTGCAGCGCGGCTAGGTGGTCTTATGGAATCACGTCCAGGTCGATTGGGCAGCGACAGAGTTCTGCTACACTCCTATCATTCAATCTCGGTCCACGAGCACAGGCTACGACCTCCGTTCGACTGCCGAATCCTCAACAGATCCCATAGCCCACAAGGGCGTGTTCCTCATAGCCGTTGGGTTGCGCTACAAAGGTTACTGTGCAAACCTTGGACGTAGTATCATCGTTGATCCTTCAAAGGTCAGCACGCGCCCTCCTCTCCGTGTAGCAGCGTAGCTGACGTTACCACAGGAACAAGAAGAGATTTACAATCTCTTGGTCTCCCTACAATCCGAGGTCATACGAGAAATGAGGGACGGAAAAACACTACGCGACGTGTACCAATTTGCCGTGGAGTACGTCCGAGAAAAGAAGCCGGACCTGGAGAAGCACTTTGTCAAGAACCTAGGCTCAGGTGTACGTCCACATTGTTCTCTGTTGTGCGAGATCAGGGGAAGTTGATTGCGCCGTAGATCGGTATCGAGTTCAGGGACGCGGCATATGTCCTCTCGGCCAAGAACGGGCGCCATCTCAAGACGAACATGGTGTTCAATCTGGTACTGGGGTTCTCCGACCTCGTGGACGAATCCGGAAAGAAGTGAGTTCTTTTCATCATTCCGGCAATCATCCCATGACACGTTTGGGGTAGGTATGCACTACACCTCGTTGATACTGTCCGAGTTGGTCCCGACAAGGCGACGTTCCTCACCGATGGCGTCAAATCATCAAAAGAAACTCTTTTCTTCTTGAACACAGCTGAAGACGAAGACGAAAAGCCCTCAAAAGCGGCAAAGGTGCCTCCAACGAAACCTGTTGCCAACGGTTCGCCTGTGAAGCACAAGACCGTCGGCGGAAAAGTACTGCGGAACAAAACGCGCAGTGCCGCTCAAGAGGAAGTATTACAGACGACGGCCGCCAGAATCAAGGAGCATCAAACAGACCTGCACACAGCCCTGCAAGCCGCCGGTCTTGCCAAGTACTCGGAAGAGGGAGGTGGGCCTGGCGAGAAGGAGGGGAAAGGGTGGAAGCGGTTCCTGAGTTACAAGGGCGAGGGTGCGTTGCCAAAGGAAGCGGAGACCTTGCGGGTGAGCGACTACGCACGATGCATCCTGAATGTTGATGTTGAGATGATTCAAAGATATTCGTTGATCGCAAAGCTCAGACGATCATCCTGCCTATGCATGGCTTTGCCGTACCTTTCCATATCGACACTATCAAAAACGTCAGCAAAAACGATGAGGGCGACTATACGTACCTCCGCATCAACTTCCAGACGCCTGGTCAACTTGCTGGAAAGAAGGATGAGACTGTATGCGCCCCGTTTCTTCATTTGTCGTAGCATGCTGACGCGTCCTTGGATACCTAGCCATTCGAGGATCCTGACGCGACCTTCGTCCGCTCCGTCACCTACCGTTCGCTGGACGGCCATCGCTTTGATCAAATCTCAAAACAAATCACAGATCTGAAGAAAGAGGTTAACAAGCGGGAACAGCAAAAGAAGGAGATGGCGGACGTCATCGAGCAGGACGTTCTGGTCGAGCTGAAAGGCAGGAGACCTCACAAGCTCCCCGAAGTGTTCGTGCGACCCGCTCTCGACGGAAAA